>CAIGRB010001965.1:3227-16650 GCA_903798255.1 Fraxinus quadrangulata | reverse complement strand
GCGTGTGGTCAAGTCGACGATTACGTTGGACAAACCGGTGGCCTCCCTGTGTCGCTTCCATCGACAACCCTAATTCAAATCCTTCCAGAATCACATACTATTCGCTCATCTCCCTCATTTTTAATTTCTTCACATCACGCATTTCGATCAAAGAGGTGAAACGAAAACTCCCATTTTCTTCGTCCTTGTGGCAAACGGCAATTTTGTCTCAGCTGTATGTAAATACACATATAATGACCTTTTAAAATTTCTTGATATTTCAATTGTGGCAGTGAAATACCCGATCACTTGTAATTCAGCTATATTTATGGTGATTTCAACTCAATTATGACCTTTTTGTATGTTTTATGGATTGAATTTCAGAATTACCAGACTAAATTTTGCAATTCTCTTCTATTATTTTTTTATTTTGTTTACCTTTCCTGGTTGTAGAGTTTTGAGCTTTTCTACTTCGTCTTTATTTATAGAAATTTGCTGCCATGTGAGTTTGGGTTATTGGAAGCCCCGTTGACTTCTTTTTCAATTGTTTCAATTCTATTAGCAAAATGTTGTAGATGATAAAAAAGTTGTTTCTTGCTTTGAGCACAACAAAGAATCGGGAAAGCACTGTGCACAGGTTGTATGGATGGCGATCCGTTATAGGAAATGGGAAATTGTCAATTTTCACTTTTAACTCCATTCTGCTTTCTTATATTTGCAATCATTTGTGCTTATGTTATCTGAATTTCTCCTGCAATTTGCATAAAGTTGGGGGTTTTTGAGGCCTACCTGAGTATGTTATGTAGTGCTAGTTCCAAGACTTTAATAAGATATCTGTGTTTGATAGGTGATATCGTGCATCTATTAGAAATAAAGTATATTTCCAGTAGACTGGTGAATCAATTATGTTTTGTTACTTGCTTTTTTGAATTAAAACCCATTTTTTAAAATCAATAAAGGTGACTTGTTTTTAGCAAAATCTGTATTTCTATTTATCAGAATGGCAGCTTCTAGAGACCCGTGGGTGAGGGAGTACAATGAAGCAGTCAAACTTGCTGATGATATCACTAACATGATATCTGAAAGGAGTTCATTGCCCGCAACAGGGCCAGAATCACAGCGACACTCTTCTGCAATTCGGAGGAAAATTACCATACTAGGAACTAGACTGGATAGTCTGCAGTCTTTACTCTCAAAACTTCCGACAAAGCAGCCCCTGTAAGTTATCCTGATTGAACATCCTCAAGAATAAAGTCATACAACTTGTTATACAAGATTGCAACTATCATGTAGCTATTTAATTTATCTTCTCTGATGCACAATGCACTTGCTTATTCTAGACATGCTTCACTCTGCTTTCTTTCTCTACATTTCGTTCAATCTTTTGTTGTTTTACATTCTTTTCTGTTATCAAACATGGTTGGATAAAGTTATCTATTGTATGCTGTATTTGATGCCGCATTAGGAGCTTTAATGCTGACCATGATAATCTGTTTTTGAGACTATGATTTGCTGGACCTATCTTAAGATTATTGTTATTTACCAATTGCTTTTCAACTTATATATCTAGGAGTCAAAATTCTGCTCATCCTTACTTTTGGAGCACTCTCTTTTTACTTGAATATGAGTTGACAGGTAACTTGGATTGCGTTTAATGTGCTCCTTAAACTGCTGCATCTCATTGTCCAATTTAAAAATAGGATTCCTTATGCCTAGATACATATGTACCTGCATATATATATGAACATGCTTCAATTTTCATTTTTGAACTGTGTTCCTCACACTTTTGCTTCATAATTCACATAACTGGGGTCTACAGAGTATTGACATGCTCATCATTCTAAAAATGAATATCTGTCTTGCCACCTCAAAGAGCCAAAATCTGCTGGTACACAATTTGTTTTATATCTAATGTCATGATAAATGCGGGTATGTTATTATTTTGTTTCTGCAAGTTGAAAGGGGGATAAAACAATTAAAGAAGAAGAAAGAAACTTCTACATCTAATGGCCTCGATCAATTGGCTAGTGACTTTGTGGACCAAGTACTTGGTCCTTTGTTTATGACTATTCCATGGTTCTGCAACTTTACCCCTCGTATGCTTCTTGACCTACTCTTTATCAAATGCAGGACAGAGAAAGAAATGAATCGTCGCAAGGACATGGTTGCAAATTTAAGATCAAAAGTAAACCAGATGGCTTCCACATTGAACATGTCAAACTTTGCGAATAGGGACAGCTTACTGGGGCCAGAAATCAAGCATTCTGATGCCATGAGTAAAACAAATGGCCTTGACAACCATGGCATTGTTGGTCTTCAAAGACAAGTCATAAAAGGCTAGTGGCTGCTGCTGCTTTCCTCTTAAACTTTATTTTCTTTTTCTTTTCTTTATTTAGCCTGTAGCCTTTCTCTTCAACTTCGATAATGAAAGTTCATCTTTATCCATCTACACTCTTAGCAGAGCAAGATGAGGGCCTTGAGAAATTGGAGGAGACAGTTATGAGCACCAAACATATTGCATTGGCAGTCAACGAAGAGCTTGATCTGCATACTAGACTTATTGTGAGTATCCTTGTTTTGGTTTTTTATTTTAACATATCTGCTTTTGTATCTCCTGAAGGCTGAAGGTAAAGTACTTTACAGTTTATTAATTGCAATAAACTATGATGTTGACTGTCTTTTTGATGTCGTGTGTGCAGAATAATCTGGACCAACATGTTGATGTTACAGACTCCAGATTGCAGGTGACACTTCGTTCCAGTAACATCTATCATATTATCATAAAGATGTTTGTGAAATAAAAACTACGGAACACATCATTTACTATAGATTTGCAGCCTGCAGGCATCTTTGTGTATCTTTTTATTTTTTTGGCTGTATAAGATTTTTGTTTGTCACGTGTCAATTTGATTTACGTTCTTTTCTTGCTTTTTATTTGTAATGAAAACAGAGAGTGCAGAAGAGGCTTGCAATATTGAATAAACGCACAAAAGCTGGCTGCTCCTGCTTGTGCCTGCTTTTATCAGTTATCGGGATAGTCATATTGGTTGCTGTTATATATATGCTGGTCAAATACTTGTAACGCAGAAAGGTGAAATTGGAAGTTCGTTTATCTTTTGCAGCGTGGAATATGATTTACTATCAGTACAAAAAGGGTGAAAAGAGGAGCATAATGAACGGCTTTTTTTCCTTTTTAAAGAAGGTGGATTTTCGATATCCTCTTCGGGTTTCTCATATATTGATTCCTCATATGTGCAATGATGCGATTTGTTTGTAAAAAACTTCTCCATTGTTGCAGTAAGACCTTTATTAAGCTTTTCTTAAACTTTCTTCTTATGCAAGTGAATAGAAAAAAGGGGCAAATGAGAATTTTTAGCAGGTTCTTGTTCTGTATTTTGATATTTGGCAATATGCTTTAATTTTGTTTCGAACATTACACAACAAATATGAAAGAAGGAACTCTATCCATCTGATTATTGTTACATTTGTCAAATGATGTTATAAATGATTTTTATTCATCGTCGTCACTCCTGATGAATAATTTTTTTTGAAATAAATAATGCCTTTGAATAATGCTTGACTGTCGATTTTCCATGGCAAAAAATCTTCTAAATATTTAAAAGGGATAAATTTCAACAACTTCCTTTGAGGTTTATGATAATTTAGAGACATTTCTTTTGATTTTAAAAATTAAATAATTCTCCTAAATATTTCATTTTGCCCTCTTCTCATGCTTAATATAAAATTATATTTATTTTTTAGCAGGTTCTGTTTGTGCTGTATTTTGATATTTGGCAATATACTTTAATTTTGTTTTGAACATTACACAACAAATATGAAAGAAGGAACTCTATCCATCTGGTTATTGTTACATTTGTCAAAAGATGTTACAAATGATTTTTATTCATCATTGTCACTCTCGATGAATAAAATTTTTCGAAAGGAATAATGCCTTTGAATAATGCTCGACCGTCGATTTTCCATGGCAAAAAATCTTCTAAATATTTAAAAGGGATAAATTTCAACAACTTCCTTTGAGGTTTATGATAATTTAGAGACATTTCTTTTGATTTTAAAAATTAAATAATTCACCTAAATATTTCATTTTGCCCTCTTCTCATGCTTAATATAAAATTATATTTATTTTTTATTTATATTCCTCGTAAATTCTAACATTCTATTTTTCTTAGAAATTAATAAGATGGATATATTCTTTATTATATTTTGATAGTCAGTAAGAACATCTTTAAACATAATATAGTACGGGATGATAGAATATTCTGCCCCACGAGTACTCCACGTCTTGGGCCATCGCACGGAAAACTATAATCAAAATTCTTTTTATTTAACATTAACTTGGAATCACGTGCATCTAAAGTACATTTTACTAAGATCAATATAATTGTATGTAAACCCTGAGCAATAGCATGATGAACCAAAAAGTCCCCAGGATCTCTTGTGATTAATCAACATTTGTTTTGTCAGTCACAACCCAGAGCCAGGCTTTTGTTTCCGGGTCTCCCGGCCCAGTGCTCTAAAAGCCCAGTACCCGAATTAGGGAAGGATTCAAGCCGGATCCCTAAAATTAACAAATTCCCAATTCAGATCTATTAATTAATAATCCCTCCTTAGAACAAAGAGAAAATCTAAATTCAACCTGTGTGTAGGCATATATATGAACTTACATATATTTATATTTGAGGTTTTGCAGAGAAGAACAATTAGAGAATGAGCATAGTTCCGAAAGAAACAATTGAAGTGATAGCACAGAGTATAGGCATCACCAATTTATCACCAGATGTTTTACCTGCTATTGCTTCCGATGTCGAGTATCGCGTTCGCGAAATTATGCAGGTTTTTAACTTAATTTTGCTCAATTTCATTTTTTGCGAGATAATTTTTGAGTTATTTTTTTGTGTCATTTGTTGTTTATTAAATTTCGTACAGGAAGCTATCAAATGCATGCGGCATTCGAGGAGAACCACCTTAACTACCGTTGACGTGGACAGTGCACTTAGCTTAAGAAACGTTGAGGTGAGTTCAGGCTCAGTTCGACCTTTTTTGCATCGCGCGTCAGCTTTTTTCTTTCTTTCTTTGTAATTAGTGCAGTTTTATATGATAATGAATGGCTTACGTTTTTAGTGTTTTGAATTATGGCTATTCATTAATGTTCAAATATTTACTCTTTATTTTTGTTTTTGTTTTTATTTCTGTAATATTTCCCAGCCAGTATATGGATTTGCGTCAGGAGATCCGTTGCGGTTCAAAAGAGCTGCTGGACATAAGGATTTGTTCTACATTGAGGACAAAGATGTAGAGTTTAAGGAAGTAAGAGATTCAAGCCTTTTTTTTTCAGGGGATTGCCATTAGTAGTTAAAGTATTCATTTTGCTTGTTATTTTGGATGTACTTAGGTGATTGAAGCTCCTCTACCAAAGGCACCATTAGATACAGAAGTGGTTGCTCATTGGTTAGCTATTGAGGGAGTTCAACCTGCCATTCCAGAAAATCCTCCTCCTGAAGGTACTCGAGTACAATGATCGACCTAAAATATCTATAACACTTGCGAATGGGTATATATGAAAAAAATTATCCTTTTCCCCCATCTCTGAACAGTTATTTTTTCCGCCCTTGCTGCTGAATTATACCTACAATGATGGCTTTGTGTTCAATTCATATGGGATTCTGTATGTTATTTACTCCACTGTTGATGTCATAAAAAATGATGTACCTTCTGTTTGTCGCAGTACTTGCAGTGCCTTCTGACAATGGAAAGACTGCATACAAAGAGGATGGAATTCCTGTTGACATCAAATTACCTGTAAAGCATGTACTTTCCCGTGAACTTCAGGTACTGCCGAAGCCTTATGTGTAACTCTTTGTGATGCTAATCCAAGGTAAATTTGACACCAATGGTTTTCTGATTTGTGCTCACAGCTTTACTTTGAGAAAATCACAGAGCTTACTGTTAGTAGATCCGATTCTGCCCTCTTTAAAGAAGCTTTGGTGAGCTTGGCTACTGACTCAGGGATCCATCCTTTAGTTCCTTACTTTACATTTTTTGTTGCTGATGAGGTAATTATAAGCCATTTCCTATCCAAACTGTATCAAAATTACAAGGCAACGACTCAGTATCTGAAATCATGGCAGGTTTCTCGGAATCTGAATAAATTTTCTCTCCTTTTTGCTTTGATGCGTCTTGTTTGGAGCCTTCTTCAAAATCCTCATATACATATTGAGCCCTATGTAAGTTTATTGTTACTCCTTTCTTTTCTTCCTTTCTGTTTGTCCATTTTTTTTTCCTGTTCTCATCTATTCAGAATTGTCTTTCATCCTAAAGCATAACTTGTATCCATGCACTTCATATTCGCCAAATATGGGCACTTTTCCTCAAATATCGAAAGCCTTGCATGCAGATTTCATTTTAGTTATCGTCAATGTATGCCCTTGGGTGCTAATTTGTCCGAACTCTTATTTTATTCAGCAGACATGGTAAATGTTAAAAACTTATTGATTCCATCTTTTGGGCCCAGAATAAATTTGATCCAGCTACTCTGCAGATGTTACGGGCCATATTAAATGCCAGCACCATCAAGTAATTCAGAAAATGACATATCAGATTGGTTGGTTGATACTTTGGAATTTTTAACTTAAGGATCGTGTCAAAAGTTACAATGTTATTGCAAATTAAGATGACAGAAAACCTAACATTTTAAATAAAGAGGAGGTAGGAGATGAGCCCAGTGCTGGCATTCCATTTCTTACTCGCAGTTCTAAACTTGTGGAATATGCCTATGGAAAACTGGTTGTGTGCAATTTGATTTTTGTAACCTTATACGTGTTTGTGCTGACGTGCTAACAAATTTTGATTCAAAAGAATGGGGTTTCTTACATCTGCGTGCTGATTATTGTTAATTAGTTGCACCAATTGATGCCTTCTGTGATGACATGCCTGGTTGCAAAAAGACTAGGAAATAAGTTCTCCGACAATCACTGGGATCTCAGAAACTTCACAGCTAATCTGGTTGCTTCAATATGCAAGAGGTAAGGATTGTCAATAGTTGCTTACCATTATGAAATAATTGAATTAAGTAGGACTTTTCGAGGATGGTGTACCTTTTCTGTATAGGTGTTAGAAGTGAAGGTATTCCCTGCATTTACATTTTTCTAACCTCATAAAATAGATTTCCTGTATCATGAATACCAAGAATTGGATCATAACAATCATTTTATGTGCATGCTCTGATAACTTTCTCACAATTGTAACTATGCAGATTTGGTCACGTTTACCACAATCTCCAGCCACGTGTCACCAGGACATTGCTGCATGCTTTCTTGGACCCGTCAAAAGCACTCCCTCAACATTATGGTGCAATTCAAGGGCTAGCAACACTTGGACCTAATGTGGTATTTCCCGTTTGTCTCTTATTCTCTCCTTATATTTCCCTCATCTTCAAAATTGTCACATGCTTTAACAATTAATGCTGTTTCCATCAATTGGCTAGGTTCGCCTACTTGTGCTGCCCAATCTTGAGCCTTATTTGCGGCTTCTAGAGCCAGAAATGCAACTTGAGAAGCAAAAGAATGAGGTGAAGAGGCATGAAGCCTGGCTTGTATATGGGGCATTGATGGTAAGAAATGCTTTATTAGTAACTCCCTCTCAATTTTATTTATAAATTTGATTGTTTTGAGGAACAGGTGCGCAAGAAGACAAAATTTTCATCATTTGCTATTGCATGAAAATTCTCTCCCTAGGGAACTGTTTAATTTTTCTCACAAGGACGTCTCTAAGTATTTGAGAGAAATTGGTGTAAAGTTGCTTATTGCCCTTGCAGATGCTGAATGTTTTGCTTCTCTTATCATTGAAATGTGTACCTCTTTCAACTTGTGAAGTTAATCTAAAATGCTGATGAAGTGTTTGAAGAGAACACTTTCAGATCATTCCGAGTCTCAACAGAAACTTTACCTGTCAAATCCTTACATGTTATACACCATAACAGGCCAAATACTAACATTAGGAATTGAAGTACTTTCTGAAGCTATCTCAACGTGTTATTATCTGTTTAAGTCCCGCTAACTTAGGGTATTTAAAAGAGTGATATTGCTACATTATTTTATTTATGAAAATACAGTTTATTCCAAGGGAAATTTCTCCACCGTTCCTATCAGAATTTTTTTATCCAAATCTAGAATTATGGTTGAAAGGTCATTAACTGTATGATTGTTGTGTTCATTACTTCATTCAGTTTCTTAATAACTGGAGGAACAAAATATTAGAGGTAATTTGACTGACGAGGCAATACATTTGTTAGCGTGCAGCTGGCCTGTGCCTGTATGATCGACTGAAGACGCTCCCCTCTCTACTAGCTCCACCAGCACGTGCTGTCTGGAAGATTAATGGAAAAGTCATAACGACAATGTCAAGTACGAATCTGTCTGCAATCCTTGAATGATTCTTTTAAAATTATGATTTATTGTTGCATTCATGACATGCATTTGCCGGCCATAATTATGTTTGAGGTTCACCACAACAAATGTTTCTGAAATGGCTGTCGCAGTATGTGAAATCTCCTTGATTTTGTATTTGGTTTTATGCATTGTACCTGCATGTTTCTACACAGTTAACAGTTCGGAATCATGTATAAGAAAACATATCAAATTAATCCTAAATCACTTAGGGCATAAAGGACCGTGTTAGGCTGTTAGCTGACTTATTCAAAAGACAACATTGACCTTTCATTAAAGATGAAACTCATTTCTCTATAGTGAAAAATCCAGCTTCCCCAATGACAATGTTATAAGAAACCTCAATTCTCTCAAAACCCGCAAAACAATCAATAGGCACTATTCATTAAAAAGAGTAGTTCATAGTACATGCACGTCACTATACTAGAAATTCCAAAGATATTTTATGATATAACATGAAAACCTTTAAAAAGTAAAGACGATTTTGCAAGTTGCAACTTTTATGCATTGTAATTTTGTAGGATGTCAAATTTATTGTAAAATTTATTGTATCTTCACTATCTATACGCTTACATAAATTCTTTTTATTTAGGTTTAATGTGTTGAAAATGTCTTTAGATATTTGATCAAATTGTAATTTTGTCTTTCAGACAATCAAAGAAGTCACTAATGAAAATAATAGAATCCAATACTAGTGGGGTCTTTGGGAGTTTCTCATAGAGGGGTACTTGGGAGGGGTTGATGGAGTTCTTGATAGTACTTAGAGAAGAGCAGTAGTTTGAATTTGTAACGGTATGGAAATGAAATTTCTGTGTTTCAAAGGCTGCATGTGGCTATGGCTCCTTATGCTCATTAATGCCATTCATGTCGTCTAGTTTTAAGTTTCTACCAAACTCCTACCACCCTTTGTTTTAGGGTTGAAGAGCAAAAGCCTATACGTCTGCCTTGTTTAACTCTGTACATCTGCTATTGATGAGACACTCATGTTTTCTTATTTTTTATCTTCAAAATGTCAAAGAGAAACGTAAAGCCAGCATGGATAATACGATGCAACAGCCACCACTCAAGAAACTAGCAACGGAGAGTCCTATGGGTGCAACACCGGCGAACTCACTGCCAGTCGACATGCCAGGATCGAGCAGTGTATACCCAACAGTTATTGGGACCGCAGACACTAATTTACAATCATCACGGAATGAGAATGTGCCTGAAAGCAGTGGCAGAAAGGAGATGGTCGGTGGTCAAGGGCCAAAAACATCAGCAGCTCTTACTCAAGCCTGGAAGGACGATGTAGATGCCGGGCATTTGCTGCCTTTGCTATATGAATATTTTGGTGAAAGTATGCTGTCCTTTATACCCTCGCCTGCAGCATCTTTCTTCTTGTGATCTTGCGAGGCACTGAAAATGTTATCGATCTCTCTTGCGATGTCTTGGAATGTTCTAATAGTGTATTCTAGTGAAACGATATTGTCCCCAACTCTGCCTTATCTCTCGATGGACTACCGAGTACAAGTTAACGAGATTACTAATGTACCTTGACGCACTATTTCTCTTTGAATAGATTCTCTGTATGTATAATAGCATAATTTTCATTTTTATCAGACTATCTGACGGTTTTTCAGGGAAAGCACTTAAACAAAATTTTATCAGGTGAGGATGAGCATTCCCTCACTTCTGGTTCTTAAAAGCAACCCTGTTGAAGTGATTTACACGTTCTAGAAAAAATGTGGCATTTTCGAAGAAAAATCAATTCTTCATGGCCTCTACCTGTGCTCATAAAGAACAAAGAATTGATCACGTTAGAACGAGATCAGCCAGACACAACGTTACCGAACCACCAGCCATTAAGTCCCCCTGATCCCCTGACCGTCCATACACATGGACGAGTTTTCAGTTTTCTTCAACAGTTAATCTCTTGCACACAGATATACAAGCGGATACAATACCAAATGCATTACCTTATTTTCTTCAAAGTAACACGATACATGCTATCATCCTTACAAAACTAAATATGTGATCAGGACATGTTTACAACAAATGTCAATAGAGCACAATATGAAAAAATGAACTTAAAAAGAGTCGTCTGTATTAATAAAAGTTAACATACAAATCAGACACCAAAAGGATTCTGGGTACTGTGTACGCTAAATAATTATTATTCGTCACTCGCCCAATTTGCATCCACAATAGATAAATAGGTTTCCATACGGTTGCATATGCATTTCCTGTAGCACATCATTCCGTTTCGTTCAAAATAGGAACAATTAGTGGTTTCATCTGTGCGAGATACACTATTGCCCACCTACAGAGGAATAAAGAAAAACAAGGTGATCCAGAGATTCAGAGCAACAAAAGTTGCAAAAAGTACAAAACTAGTAATCGGTAACATTTCCTGAATCAGAATCGGAGTAATGCAACAAGTCCAATGAAACAAATCCCATAAGTAAACCATATTCCTACACAAAACCCATATAAAAACCAAAAAGAAATAGTACAAGCTATTCTCCCTGTATTCAAAATTGTGATAATTATTCTTTCCAACTCCAGTAGAATTATACATCCTAAATAGTTGACAAGCTGCATGATAGATCATTCCTAATTTATTCAACATTTAGCAGCAACTTGAGGAATATAAAGTTGAACTAAGCTCCTTGGCGAAAGAGAAAAAGAAAGCAATAAGATTCAAGATTACTGATGTTGTAACTCTAGAACAAAAAAACGACGACAGAGAACAAATTTCATGGCCACAGCAACCTCAGTTGTTCTACGATAAATCGATAATAGTGGATGATTCAGTCACAAATTACACAATTAAAAGTTCATGAAGCGCAATGGTTATTTATAAAGCAAGTACACCATTTGACAAGATTCATTGACGCTAAAATGTGACCAATCAGCATAACATTATTATGGCTGCAGCGGGTGAAAAACATGAACACAGCCAAAAATCAATACAGGAACAACAAGAATATAACATATATCCATTTGCTGCTTAAATAGGGAGTTTCACTTACATCATCCAACAACACACAGTTGCAGTAATGATCAGTGTCAGGTGTAACCTGCATCACAAGATAGAAATAGATCCCATCAGCAAAAGCTAATGGTACCAAACAGTCACAAAGGCATTATTTGTTAAGACGCAAAAATTACACTTTAAGCCCCATTTTTTTGAGTAGAATGCATTTGGAACAGTAGATTGATGGAGAATGTGGGGTTAAAAAAAGAAGGAAAAGTTTTTGGATTACGTGTGATATTATTTTATTGAAGAATGTGTGATTGAAAAGAAGAGAAAGAAAAATGTATTTTAAAATCAAACAAGGTCTCAGTTGATTTTTCAAATCAAATATGTCAAATCAAATTATTATTAACTAGAGTCAGTAATTTTTTTCCATAAGTAAATGGACCTCCAAAAATATTTTGATCCCAACCAATTGTTAAATTTTAGCTCATATAGGAATTAAAAAATAAAAACCTAAGAATAAAATAAGTCATAAACAATATACTTATAATCATTCATATAATAATGGTAACAGCACAAATTGCTACATTATCCAATCTAGATTTATCATCCTAAATTTGAGAAAGAAAAAAAAAAAACTGCATTTGACCAACTACAAAAGAAAGCATAAACTTCAAAACAAATGTATACATACAGATTTGCAGAGGGTCCCCTGTTGAAGCATATTCTAGTGCACAGGGATGCAATAATCCCGACCACGACGAAAATCAGGGTTGTCACCAAAAACCCCATATCCAATCCGATCTCCCTGACGAACGTCTTATTATAGTTTCTCTACAACAGCTATTTTGATAGGACAAATCAATAAACAAATCCATAACACGAATTTCAAATTTTTAAACAACCTGAATTTTAGAAAATTGCCAACAAACACTTTAAATTCAAACGGTTTAATGTAATCAGATCATTGGTACGAAACCCTAACATATTCGGTGAAAATTACAATACCCTAAAATCCGGCGACCGGAGGATGCTTATAGGGGGTGCACTTGAAGCTGCTAGATCCGGCGTCTCTTTGATTAGATTTGGCGTTTCTCGAAGTATAGAAGTACTGAAATTAAAAATTCGATCTTTACCGTATGATTGGGAAGAGAAACTTTACGGGCCAATGTTGATTTGATGGTAGAGGATATGGGCTTTCTCAAGCGGAGAAGATTTTGGGCTCGATTCAATAGGGCAACTTTAAGATTAATTTTCTTGAGCTCAAATCTCAAATTTTGCCCTTGTTTAGCGGGGCTTTTTTTTTTTTTAAATTCATAAATCATACTTTAAGCATACACTATATATATATAAAATTAACTCTTCCACCTCCTTCACCCCTGTCGCTCCGACGACCGTTCCGACAACTATTCTAGCGATCGTTCCGAAGGCTGCTCTGATTTCGGCGACTGTTCCGGTGACTGCTCTGATTTCGACGAGCATTCCGACGACTGCTTCAATTCTAACAATTATTCCAACTCCAACGACTGCTTCGAACCATACCTTTACAAAACAACATGTGACCCGTTTATATTGATTTGTGACCTATAATTAGCATGTGACTGTGATTTGGGACCTGAACGACTGTGATTGTGATTTGTGACCTTAAACTTGTGATTGTGATCTATGACCTTAACGACGAAATAATTAACCACATTTCTAAACAATATGGTCATAGCTATCAAATTAATCGATCATATAGATCTGTGACCCGTCTGTATTGATTTGTGAATTTTATAGGTCACAGATCATTTCTCGATCACGAATCAAAAATTTTATAAGTCATCGATTATTTCGAAGTCATAAATCAATAATTTTATAGGTTACAAATTATTTTATTGGTCACGGATCAAAAAATTATAAGTCACAGTTATTTATCAGTCACATATTTTCAAATTTATTGATCACAGATTAATTTTTAATCACAAATTGTCGAATTTTAAGGTCACAGTTAGTTTAAATAGTTGGTCACATACAC
>CAIGRB010001956.1:0-20740 GCA_903798255.1 Fraxinus quadrangulata | reverse complement strand
TTGAAAGCTCCTTCAAAGATCAAACACTTTTTTTAACAATCATGCTACATGTGCATCTTATTTTACATTATTTTAACATTATGTCATGTATCGACACATGATTGGATAATTTAAAAAAAAAAACTTTTTCGTTCAATATTTTTTGTATTTTCACATTGTGTACATTAAAATATAAACAATGAAAGGCACATTTAGCATAATTTTTCTAAAAAAATTTGTAAAGATGACTAAGAGCTTGTTTGGTAGCAATTAAAATTGAAAATATAGCAGTTATTGAGTTACACTCGTCTAATAAAAATCAACAATAATGACTAATTTTTTAATTTTAATTCGATTTTAATCTCTCCCTAACAAACTCTAAAACTTGGTCAAACAATCCCATATCATTTAAAAGTTTGTTTAATTTTTTAAGTGAAAAATAATTTTTTTTTTAAATGAGGTTGGAAAGTAAAAAAAAAAAAAAGTTACGAATGTCAAAAAGGCATGATTAAAAATAATTTTGTATAATTTTTCCTTTTTGTGCAAAAAAGAAAGATATTATCAGATATGTGGCTCAAGCTTTGTATAATTTTTTTAAAAAATGTACTAAAGAAGCTTTGAGTCAGCCTGACACGACTTGCTTGGACCAACCAACGACCCAACCCACCTGTGTCAATCTGACCCAAGCGAGTCAATCAGCGAGCCAGGCTGGACTCGGACTACATTCCTATCCCGGCTCGAGTTGACCAGTATCTTCAAATCTCTATAAACTTCTAAAGAATCTATCTAGAAACTTCGCCATTCTGTAGAACTTTCTACAGAAATCTTCTGCTCCCCATTTGCACTTCCCCTCTCAGCACTATATATTCCTTTTTAACACTTCTAAAACCCAAACCCAAAGACCAAATCACTGAATATCTGCTCGCACAGTTCAATCATGGCTTCTTCACTCGCTCTCAGAAGAGCTGTCCGCGGCCCCGCTTTCTTCAATCGGCTCTTGTTCCCCGGCAGAGTCTGTTCGGTGGCTCCCTCTGTTAAGCGCTCCTACAATACTAACCCTCAGATGACCCCTTATGATGAGGGTGATCGGAGAGTCGATGTTGAACGCCGTTCTGACAGTTCCGTCACTCGGCGTCGTGACGATTTTCCAACTTTCTTCTCAGGTAAGAAATTTTTTCCTTTTTCATGTTTTTTTTTTTTTTTTAAATTTAGTGGGAGATTTCATTGTTCTCATTTGTTGATAGACTCAAAATTTTTTTATTCTTGTTCAGATGCCTTTGATCCCTTCTTTCCCGGTAGAAGTTTGAGCCAAGTCCTGAATATGATGGACCAGTTTATGGACAGCCCTTTCATGCCTGCTGGCCGTGGAAGGGGAATTGGCGCCGGAGTAAGGAGGGGATGGGATGTGAAAGAGGATAACGATGCACTTTATCTCCGACTAGACATGCCCGGATTTGACAAGGATCAAGTTAAAGTCTTGGTCGAGCAGAATACCCTGGTGATCAAAGGGGAAGGTGAGAAAGAATCCGAGGATGATGAACATGGAAGAAGATACTCGAGCAGGCTTGATTTGCCACCAAACTTGTATAATTTCGATGGGATAAAGGCTGAGATGAAGAACGGCGTATTGAAAGTTGTGGTGCCTAAAGTGAAGGAGGAAGAGAGGAAGGATGTGTTTCAGGTTGATGTCAAGTGATGCAAGTTTAAATGTAAATCAAGAAAGGGATTTGAGTGTTATGAGTAGTTTTAGGTGGTACATGACTTGTTTCTTGGTAATAATGTGTAACAAATAATGGAAAACGTCAAGGGTATGTAGGTCTTCTTATGTTTCATGACGGCTCTTTGAAGCTATTTAATTTACCAGTATTTTCATGACAGTTCCTTGAAGCCATTTGACTCTCATTATTGAGAAAAAAATTTGGATTTTCATTGTGTGGATGTGCAATGAATATGTGAATTAAATTTTTTTGTTTCAAAGGGTGAGAAACGGGGGCTTAATTTACCAGCATGTAGTTGCTCGTGTCACAAATTGTTGCTTTCAGTTTGTGAAAGAGCTCACTCTTAACATTAGTTTGTAAGGGAAGGGTCAACGAAATGTATATAAATTTCATTACAATATAGCACTCCACCAATGGACAAATTGTATTTAATCTTGGGTCTTATTCAACAGCCAAGACGCTCTGTCTCTGGACTCTCCTTGGTTCAACTTCAAACACAAAATAAATTAGTGTAACAACAAAACTTCAATTCAAAGTAATTGGTCAAACCATAATTAGTCCCCGTTACATAGACACTATTTTCGCATAATGAATTTTCAGAAAATGTGTAATTAAAAAGTAAAAAAAAAAATTTAATTTTCGTGTAAAATATTTTATTATGTAAATGTGTGATTGAAAATGAATATGTAGAATAAAGAGTTTTGTAATATAAGTTGTCAAATTGATGGAAACTCAGAATCTAGTTGGAAATAAGACTGTCGATCGAAATCAGGCTGGGGAACTTGGGCATAAGGGTGCTAGAAAATAGATTAATGCCATAACTCATATATTAAGGGATAGAATCACACATCCAATAAAGATGTAAATATAAATCAACTTATAAAGAATTGAGTTACTCATCCTAATAAGGTTGATATTTGAAAATGGAACATCAAATTTTAACATGGCATCAGAGTTCATTAAACTCTAACGAGCAATTCGATCCGATTAAAACTCCAAAAGTGAGCATAAGGATTTCAAGATTGGTCTGCTCAAAAGAGCCACCATCTTGCGGGGCATGTTAAGAGATAGAATTCCACATCAAATAAAGATGTAAACATAAATCAACTTATAAAAAATTGGGTTACTCCTCTTAATAAGGTTTATCTTTGAAGATGAAACCTTAAATCTTAACATCCTACACGTCACCCAGGAGCATAGTGTTGAGCAAAATGCTTCACAGTTTGACGTGAATGTGCAGACTGGAAATCAAGAGGCAGATCCACTAGTTGAACAGCAACATAGTGTTGAGCAAAATACTTCACAGTTTGACGTGAATGTGCAGACTGGAAATCAAGAGACAGATCCACTAGTTGAACAGCAGAATGTAGGCTCGTTCATTGAGATTGTTAGTAAGAAGAAAGGCACGAATCACAAGCGGATCACTCCTATCAAAATCTTGAATAATGATGGCACTAATTTGGCTAATTCTATGGCAATGGCTTCCTAGAATGTGAATGGAATGAATGCTAAGGCAAGTAATGAAAAGCTTAAAGCGTATATTGAGGAGCAAAGCTACTAAAGATAAAAAGAAGGGAAACTCCCCTGCTTCAATATCATGAAGATTGATTCTTGGAATGTTAGGGGCTTGGAACTTTTCTCTAAAACAAAATGGGGTTTGGAGTTTCATCAAGCAATATGATATTGATGTAATGTGTATTTTGGAAACAAAGTTGGGGGACCAGAAGATGGACCGGATCATGAGGAACAAATTTGGTGGTTAATTGCAAATCAACAACTTTTTAATTCATAGAGCCGGCCGCATCTTAGTTTTGTGGAACTTATTGAAAGTTGACTTGGAAGTGCTTGGGACTACCTCGCAGGGTATCCATTGTTCCGTGACTTGCAAGGTTAGTTCACTTACATTTCTCGTCAGTTTTGTTTATATCTTAAATTGCTCTTCGCCATGATTGAGTATGGGGTCTTCAATAATGTGCTAAAATTTGACGAAATGAGTAATGGTGTGGATGTTACCCCGTATGAGGTAAAAGACTTTGAGAGTTGTTGCCTTAGTCTTGGACTTATGGATATGAGATTTGTTGGTTGCTTCTACACTTGGACTAATAACTTGGTTGGGAGCAACCGGACAGGGCATTATTGAATGATGTTTGGTTGCAAAAGAGGTTTAATAGCTTGTCTCATTTTCTACCAACGAGGTGCTTATCCAATCACTAGCAGTGCATTGTATCACTTTTGGCCAAGAGGAAAGTAAGAGGAAGTCATTTAGATTCTTCAGTATGTGGACTAATCATGCCAACTTCCATGAGGTTGTGCAAAATTGTTGGCAACAAAAGATTAGGGGTACCAAGCAATTCATCTTTTGTAAGAAGTTACAACGTCTTAAAGGGGAACTAAAGAAGCTTAATGAGAAGCACTTCTCACATGTCTCTATAAGAGCCCAAACGGCTACTATGGAGCTGAAAGAGGCATAATTCGTATTGCATGATAATCTTCTTAATATAGAACTTCAAAGTAGGATGGCACACATGAGGAAAGTAGCCGAGGATTTGTGTGAAGTGGAGAGAAGTTTCTACTATCAACAAGCTAAGTGTGAGCACCTAAAGTATAGTGACCGATGCACTTTCACTCGATGGTCAAGAGGAATATTAAAAGGAACTACATTGCTACCGTGCTTAAAGGGGACGGATCATGTACTTTCGCTTTTAGTTCTCTTCTTAAACAAACTAACCACACGATTATTGCATTGGTTCCTAAGGGCAATCATTCTACCTCGGTGGGAGATTATAGGTAGATTGCTTGTTGTAACGTGTTCGATAAGGTTATTACCAAGATCCTCGCCTCTCGATTAAGATCTATACTTGGGACGATTGTTGATAAAGCACAAGCTGCATTTGCTGAAGGTAGAAGTATAACGAAGAATCTCCATCTTGCCTAAAAGCTTTTGAGACAATATAATCTCAAGAGGGTTGCTCCTAGATGCCTTCTTAAAATTGATCTTAAGAAGGCATATGATTTGCTTGATTGGAAGTTTCTCAAAATTGTGTTTCATGGTTTGGAATTTCTAAATAAATTCATTGATTGGGTGATGGAATGTATTACCACGTCGACATATTCTATTGCTCTTAATGGGAGTCTTCATGGATTAAAGGGCTTCGTCAAAGGGACCCTCTATCCCCTTTCTTATTTGTGATTTGCCTTGAATACTTCTCAAGGATGTTGAAGCGTGCAACTGAAAATAGTGAGTACAATTTTCATCCTAAATATGGTTTCTTAAAGATTATTCATTTGGCATTTGCAGATGATTTAATGCTCTTCTCTAGAGGTGATGAAATTTCGGTGGGAATCTTGATAATCGTTTATCTAAATTTTGAGACATGTCGGGCCTTAAGATGAACATTGATAAATCTAGTTTGTACAAGGCAGGTGTGCATGGGCTAGAGCTTGAGAACATCTATGACTTTACTAAAATGCCCAACGGATCTATGCCTTTTAGATACTTGGGTATTTCTCTAGCGGCTATAAAGCTTAAAATCATCTCTTATGATACATTTCTCAACAAAATTTCAACCTACATTTGCGCTTGGTCTAGAGCACCCTTGTCCTATGCGGGGAAAGCGGAACTTGTTATAGTCGTCCTACAAGACGTTGAATGTTTTTGGCTATCTATCCTCCCTATCCCAGCTACAGTTATTTCAAGGGTCATAAGTCGCTGTCAGAATTTCCTTCAAGGGTCTAAGAAATCATTGGTCGCTTGGAAAAATATTTGCTTACCAAAAGATGAGGAAGGACTTGGATTCAGAGATTTGAAATGTTGGAATTCAGCACCGTTGTCAAATTCACTTTGGAATATTCATAGTAACAAAGACTCGCTTTGGTAAAGTGGATTAACAATGTGTACTTAAATAAGACAAATTTCTGGGAACGAACAACCCACAAAGGGGACTCGCCTCTGATCAAGAGGCTGATAGAAATCAGAGACCAGCTCATTGGACCTAAACGCAACACACAGGCTACAACGAATACACTGCTGGAATGGGTAGAAATCGGCTGCTTTTGTATGGACAAGTTAAAAGGTTTTTTCAGGCAGGTTAAGATTAAGCGGGCATGGATGACTGAAGTCTGGAGACCACACATTACTCCAAAACACTTGGGACCAGCTGCCGCATCTCAACATAGATGGCACTTGTGTTTTTGTAGTTCACAAGAGGAAACTTGCCAACACTTATTCTTCCAATGGGCTTTCTCCTCGCTAGTTTGGAAGAATATTAAGGTATGATTGGGTATTAGAAGAGCAATGACTACCATTGCTAGTGCATTGAAGTGGATCAAAAAGGAGGCTAGAGGGACTTATTGGCAAAGTAAAGTTAAGCGGATTGCATTGGCGACCGTTGTCTATCATATTTGGATGACAAGAAATACGGGAATTTTTTATGATCTAAGACCACATGTGAATAGCATTGTTAGATGAATCAAAATACACTTATACAAAGTTATGTTTTCTTTGTATCTAAATATTTTGATGCAATTTGAGTCTTTTGCAATGTGTCCTTAGATCATATCATTTTTACATCTTTCTTTTGTTGCTCGAGTATGCTTAGAGTAGTTGTATGAGTCACTTGATTTTGTTTTACCTAGGTATGTCTAGTGTACTTATACAATTTTGATCTACAGTCATTTTCATTTACCGATAACACACACACACACACACACAAATAATATCAAGCTGAAACTTACATGGGAAACTAAGCACTGGAGGCTTGATATCAAGTTCTGTTGTGCACATTCTTTCTCAAAAATCAACAATTAATGCTAAATGAATTCCAAAACACGATTTTTACTTATCTAATTTTTGAAGGGTGTGCTCAAAAGGAAGAAGGATTTGGGAGATGAACAAGCATTGACATGGAAGGGCGAGAAATGGAACAAGAACGACCAGGAAGTGCAATTTATTCAACTGGGTACATTGATGACGCAAAGATCAGATTCGATAAATGTATTAGCTTTTGGGATGTTCTATGAATGTATTAGCTTCTTATTCTAACGTCAAACTAGAAGAAACGAAAAGCCCTTAGTTTGGAGAATCTTAAGAAAAGAAAACACTCCCCATCACAAAATTCATCACAATTTTCATTTTTCATGAAGCAGTCACTGCCCATCTTCGTGACGAAAAAATTCGTAGCTATCTCCAACACTTGATGTGTTTCCAAGCAGAGTTTGTTGGGAAAAAATTGCATATCAATATAAATATTAGATATTAAGTTGGCGGTGGGAGTGCCACTGGAGAGGAGAAAAAGTAATTTCATCCTCAAAGTTTGAACTTCGAAGCATATATATAGACAACACCACTAGTTTCATCAAATCATCTTTATTTCACTTTTAACATAAAATAAGGGGGGAAACACACAGGCGCGCACGCACACAAGATGGTTTTATGGTCTATCACAATCTTCATCTTCATCTGCAATCTCATCCTCGTCCTCATCTTCATCTTCGTTTTGGTCACTGTGATCCATGCACATTATCCTATCGTCGCCCAAGAAAAAGATAGCCGAAAGCGTAACAGAGAGCCTTTACAATCCAATCTTCAACAGAATCTGACGCCATCTTGTTCACCATCTTCATCACCAGCATCATCATAAAAATTACCACACTCCTATATAAACAGAGAAATTGTTGAAGTGAAAAAACAGGTTCTAAAATAAAACATGCCGAATTTCCATGTCTGTAGCATATGAGCTAATAGGTAAACATAAAAGTTATTTCAAGAACAAGAATACTGTCATTAGGAGTCCAACAGCCAATATTATTTCAGCAACTTGACAACAGATGAATATTATCAAAAACCAGCTATCAACATCCCAAGACAAATACGATTTTTTTGTCTCCATCGTGTATAGTAATTCTATATAGAAGAAATTGAAATGAAATTGTCTGCTTATGCATTCCTTTGAAGTTCTTAAGTTATGAATTAGTATAAAAAAAGTATAGACGTATGGACACTTGATACCACCTCTTTGTCAAAAGAAATGCAAAGCTAAACATTTCCGAAAAGGACACAAAAAATAGTCTTCTTTGTCTCAAGAGTCAAACTATGACATTGATTTATCCAATATTAAGGGAAAATAACAGCTCGGGTGAGTATGTCCTCAAACTTCAATTTGTAACACTTGGGGTTTCCTCACCCTTTTACTTTTGCAGCAAATGATGTCCCAATGGCTGGCTTCCATCCTTTGGAACCAGCCATTGGAGAGTTAAAAAGTCAATTTTTTTTTAAATGTTAAAAAAAAAAAATGAAAGAATGATGACCGCAACTTGTTAGAACAAATGAAACTCACAACATATTATTTATGTGATTAACTTAACATCAACTTTTTTCATCGATAAGATTCTTCAAGATTCTCCAAAATGAAGAGTTGATATCAAGCTTTTAATCAGTTGCTAGGATGCACCAACACTCTCTCGGCACCGAAGAGACGGACACGTCTCCAAACCATATCCCAATTATTTTTCGACTTTGCATAGCTAGACATGTCACCAACACATTGTCAATATGTTGGGAAATACATTGTGCTGGACATTGATACGTTGTCAACATGTGTCAAAAACACTAGTGACATGTCCAAATAAATTTTTGGTGTGTACAGTTCGACATGTTGCCACTCTGCGGACATACTGGGAGACATTGCCAACACATCAAGATGTCATTGTTGACCAAAATTAACAAAAATAAATTTGCTTTACAATATAAAAAAATAAAAATAAAATAAAATGAAATATTTTATTTTAATTTGCATGTCAAGGACATGTGTTGTTGGTACTTTTTAGAAAAAAATGTGTGTCGACGTGTCCGTGCTTCTTAGGTCAGTTAGATCTGTCTAAACACAATTTAGAGATGCAGCCTCAACAAAAGTGAAATAAGAGCAACTGACTAATTAAATTGATCGGCAAGTAAAGTGCACAATTCGCCTAATTCATCATCTCATCAGCTCGGATAGATAGTAGAATAGAATCGTTGGTACAGTAGGAAATGTGGCGTTAAAGTCGATAAAACATAATTTCTTGTTATGAAGTGTTGTAGTAAGTAAATTTTTAAAACCAAAGATACATACCCAATGAGAGGCATCGCCATTTTGATGAGGTACCAGATAATTAAACCGAACAAGCCAATGATAATCCACCCCAAGATTACATCACGACCATTACTTCCATTTCTATCATGCCCCGCTACAACCTACACACGTTGAAAAGGCAGCAAAAGTAAATTATCATCATATTTCAAAGATAAGACAGACGTGCAAATTGCAAACGAGCAAAAACTTCAGTTCATGATTGTAAACTGCAACATCTATGGCCCTGACTTGTATCAAAAGTTTTCAAAGAGAAAAAGAACGATACACGAGAAAAATTTATCAAATATGACTTAGATATCTCTAAACGGTAACAAACGTGAGAAAAACTACATTGAAACTATACACTGATCAATCCATCTGACAAACATCAAAGGTCATCAATGCTTAAAAAATTTCCATTCAGCTAGAGAAAATACAGTTACATGATCATAAATAAGTCCTGAGTTTAATGTTGAATAACATATTTGCACCATCATATGAATAATTTAGTCAGTTAATTTGAACTACTATGAGCACATTTCTGACCTAAAAGAATGAACCATTCAACTAGAACAGCAATCGAAAAACCTAACTACATATCATTACTAACCAGCGGCCAGTTCAGTATGGCTCTAGCAAAATATTCAATTTCATTTTCTTAACTAAGAACCCGACAATTCAATCTGGCTCTAGCGAATTATTTTTAAACCAGAACCCAGACCAGTCTTTTAATTTTTGTTTGTTGAATTCTGATTGGTTTCTGTATTGAACCAGCCAAAAACTAATAACGATGCGGCACCCCAATAATAAAGAAGAGAATCAGGATCTCCTCATCTGTTTCTCTCCATCTCCAACCATTTTTTTTTCCTCCATTCCAAATTTTCGTTTTCTCTACAGCTTGTTTCAATCAGGTACAATTTATTGATCTTAACTCAGATTTATCAACTGGCGTATGTTGCCCGGATTTCTTATCCTTTTCCGAATAAAATAGATTTTCCTTTTGGCGTCTAAGGGACAACTTGCAAAATTTCCATTTTGTGCTTCTGCATGTGTGCATGTAGGAGACTGAGAAGTGAGAACAACTTTGTCCCGGAAAATATCCTATATCTCGAAGATGCACTAGAATGGGAGAATGACTTCAGATGTCAACTATTGGTCCTTTATCCTTCAATTTGATTTTGCTGTACTAATAAAATTATTATGTTTTTGATCAAAATAGAAGAAGGACATATAAGCTGACATTTTTTTTTCTGATTGTTGAGTCTGTGGACGTGTATTGAAGACCTGCATACTATAAATTTATATGAATAATCATGCAAGGGCTGTTCCGTAAAAATGATGTGCTTTGCAAGATTGAAGTATCAAAGTTATGGGGAGGTAAATATTATATGGTTGATACAATTGTTCCATGAGATCTTAAGAGTACAAACTTGTTGGATGATTCGAAGAAGAGCACCATGGTACATATATATATATCTTGAAAATAGGAGATATTCAAGACTATAAAAATTATTCAAGCACTAAGCTTACAAGTTATACTATGAAATCGTGGAAGAAGGTAATTCAGCAAGAATGGAGGTGCCATCAAGTTATCAGTTTGCTTCAAGTCATAGAGATCTACATTGGAAGCCATGTAACTGCTTAAAAGATCTATGTAGAAGCATAATATAGGAAACAAAATCTGCATATGTATTCTATTGATTTAGAAAAAGCCTACAATAAGGGTGCCTAGAAAAGTTTAAACGATGGGTGCTATGGAGAAGGTATTTTTCTTTTTGAAATATTAATATTACCAAAGATATGTACGATGGACTAGTCACGAGAATGAGATGTGGTGGCTGTTACTAAGTTATCACTATAAGCCTTCACAAAGGTTGTGCTTTAAGTCTTTATCTTTTTGCTCAAGTCATGAATGAGTTTACAAGACATATCAAATGTGAAGTTTCCTTGTATAAATTATTCTCTTAGAAAAATCGTTCTAGAAACTAGAAGGGATTTCAATATTAAGTTAGAACTTTAGGGAAACAGTTAAGGTCTTAGGTTAAGTAAAACCAAAAACAGACCACCTGCAATGTCATTTAAGTAAAAGTTTGATTGTTTTTTACATTTATGTTCAGTTATTGTCAAAGAATGAGAGACTGAAGATTATGCAAGCATATTAACGCAGGTTTGAGTGAAATGATAAATTACTGAAGTAATTTTGTATGATAAGAAGATATCTATAAGGTTAAAATGTCAATTCCATGAAATAATAATTATTCTGACTATGGCACTGAGTGTTTAGCTATTAAAAGACAATGTCCACAAGATGATGTAGCGTAAGTGAAGATGGTGAAGATGGATTTGAGCAGGCAGACTAGAATAGATAAGATGAGAAATGGGAATATTCAATAAAATGTGAAGAAGGTACAAATCGAGGGAAGGGACTTAGGTGAAGTTTTTTCGTATAAATTATTCTCTTAAAAGAATCGTTCTAGGTTATGAGACTAGAAGGGTTTTCAATATTAAGTTAGAACTTTATTGTTGAAGAATGTGCATTTTATATTCAGAGATCAAATACAAGAACAACATCAAGATCAGAGAAGCAACACTACGACATTTACATATTTGCAGTTCACGCACATTCACCTGCATGAACCAGAAACCGTTCACCTCTAAAAAATTTCGCAATGTCCATAAATATTCTAGTAACCTAATTAACAGAAATAGAACTATCAAGCACTATGATTGCTGAAGATTGCACGAAAACAGTGAAAATAGAACATCCAAGGCTCAGGAAAACAACCTGGAAACATCAGCAATCAAAGAACTTACTGGTCCATCAGGAACTGCTGGTGGAACTTGGGGTGGTAAAATGTAAACCACTTCCAGTTTGCACTTTTGAATACGATGCCCTACTGTCTTGAACTGCAAATTAAACATGCCAATTCATGAATCAGAAACTGCTGCTATATCATGCCAAGAACAGTTTTGTTAAAAAGTTCTTTAGTTTTAAAAGTTCATATGGCATTTGGATCAACCGTATTAATATAATTCTTTGATGTTTTACGTATAGTGGGTGGACATAGGTGAAACTTTTTTGGGGCCAGAACTTTGTCCATTTTCTCAAGTTATCAGAGCACGTAGTGGATATCTTGCATAATACTTGAAGATGGTGATACTGAAGTCGCTAAAACAATCAAACAACGTTTATCAAAATCAACAACAGTTGGGTAATTGTAACATGGAAGTAAAAGTTGAAACCGTGCCAAATTGTTTCTCCTTCTTCCTATTTCTTTCGGAAAACAGTAAAACTATATCCGCAAACATTCTCGAACAGGCCTTAAAATATATTTGAAAGGCTAAAAATGGAAAACAGGGCCAGCTTTAAATAAACTCGCATGTTTAATAATGTAATTATATAATTACCAATCTTCTAATGTCTTCAATGGTTGACCCAGGACTTGCAACTGCACTCTGAATCAGAAACTTGTCCGTACATTGCATTCTAGGAGGAGCCTCCGTCTGCCTTTTCATTGTTACTGCAAAACATGCAAACTTAAATATAAAATCTACTCTTTTAGAAAACAAATCTTTTTTAAAGGAAGAAATAATCAAATCATAGGACGATGTAGTTCTAATCAGAGATTTCATACTCCATTGGTTGACTTTTTTGGGCTTCTAGTCTTTTACTTTTTTTTTTTTTTTCTTCTATGTATTGTCACAGAATCAGATAATTGGAAACTTGACTACAAACACAAAAAGTTATACTAAAGAAATAAGCACCTGTGATATCTAATGTTGATCTGGGCAAAACAGTTCCCACATTGGGTTGAACATCATACTTTTCAACACTCGTGGTCAAAACCTGAAAACCAAATCGTATTCAATCAAAATATACACAAGCACGAATGATAATATTCAATATATAGAGACTCAGATAATCAATAATCAAAGTGTATTTACCCTAAATGCAACATGCCTTTGGGTATTATTCGACAACCGAATTGAACAAGATGCTTGCTGATGCAGCTCAACTTCAAACCAAAACAAATCAGTAAAACCCAGTAATTGATCAAACCCAAAATCAATGGAGGAAAAATAAACGAGATCAAATTAAAACTTACATGGGAAACTCAGCACTGGAGGCTCAATATTGAGAAGTTCTTCCGTGCTCATTCTTTCCAAAAATCAGCAGTAGTATTAGTAATTTAACACTCAATGAATTCAAAATAATGACTTTTCCTTTTTCGTTGTGTATGTTTAGGAGGGCGTCTTCTAATCGTGATAAAGAACAAACGAGGAAGAAAGGGAGAAGGATTAAATTGGAGATGAAGAAGCATTGACATTGGAAGAAGAAGGAGAAGAAGAAAGTGCCCCTATTTTTTTTTTTTCCAATCTGCAAACGCGTCGCTTGACCTTGTTCGATAAACTAGTCGGAGTAGAACAGAGAAATGAAAATGACGTAGTTTCGACTTTCAAAATGCATGTTTACACAGTATAAAAAATAGTTTTAAAGTTACGTGAAAAATATATTTTATTTCAAAATGCGCGATTGAAAAAAAAAATTAAATTTACGTAAAGTATATATTTTATTTGGTAAAAATACTATAAAGCTTAATTGTCAACTAGACACGTGATGATCATGGATATACGTAAAAAGTCTCAAGTTGTGTACTTTGACCCTAACTTTTAAAAGAATTTTCATTTTTACTTTAGTTCGAAGTTAAACTGATTGATCTACTTAAATAATTGATCGACCGACCTATTGTTCGATTCGGCTGGTGCTAGTGAACTGGATTATCTATTATGGTCACTACCGGTTAGTAGCCTCAGACTTTCTTGTCCAAGTTTGGCAAGTAAAAATACTTTATCGATTAGTTTTAACTTATACTTACAAAGCAATAAATTTAGAGCTTTATTTCTTAACTTATTAGTTCCTTTCTCTTGACCTGACCGTGGTGTAGAGTGTATACAAAACTCGCATTGGTGGTTATGGGTTGGTGTTAAGGTAGATTAGGAAATATGAATATTTTTTATCGATTGACATATTTTTGGACGAATTTTGTTAGAAGTCCTTCCGTTGTATATTTATTAAAGGTTTGTAACTGTACTGAACATTTTTTTAAAGATTTGAAACTTTCAATGCAAAATACTATTTTTTATTTGTTAAATACCAAAAGACTCTTTTGTCCATTTAAAATTGATCAAATTATAGTCAAACATTGACTTTAGGTAAACTAACGAATTTCGAGACGAAAACCATTCAGAATCCTTATACCGTACAAATTTGAAAGATTTGGGATCATCTGCCATGATTTAGAGGTTCGGGTGTAATCTACATTTTTTGTAAGGTTTGGAACCTCCGTGGCAAATTTCCTTAAAATATAGCCAGAATGGATGAAAAGTCCTTTGAACTCTACTATTCCATTATGGAATAATGTTTTGGTAGATATTAAAATCAAGTTTTCAGTAGATTTTTAATAAAATTTAATGAAATGTGTGATTGAAAAGTTGTGAATCATTTGAAATATATAGTTAAAATTAATTGTAAATTTTGACTTTAACAAAAATTTAGATTATAATTTCTATCAAACATGATAAGTATTAGATGTTTAGGGCAGAGTGTGTAAAATTGGATTCTCCAAAAACCATTGAAGTACAAAAATATGTGTTAAACTTAATGCACGAGTGAACATGGGGCTAAAATCAAGTCATGCCAATTTGACAAAATTTGACAGAAATCATTTTACATTTCGTGATACATTGGCTTATTAGCACAAAATATCCATACGTTTAGCATTTAGTGTGTAAACATTCATACGTTTCAATTTTTTGCATTTTCACCCATATTTCCACGTTTCATTGCTGAAATCATCTATTTCATCTATTTTTTTCAATTAAAAGTTATAAAATGACGAAAATGCCCTCCTATTTAAATAAAACAACAATAAAAATAAAGAAAAAATAAAGAAAAAAATTAGAATCATAGTCCCAAAATTTCAAAAGATTACAAACGAGTCCCAATTGTATAATTAAAAATCCTACCTACACCAAAAACTCAGGCCAACCAACATCTTTGAACCTTAAAAACTCCGGCCAATCACCACCCAAACCACCAGAACTCTAGGACATTAGACAACTCTCACTCACCTCTACACATGCCATCCAGCCACCAGCTCTTAACATCACCAGATTTGGCCAGAATCGATGGCCAAATCAGCAACTTGTCGACACAAAAATTGACTACATCACTTTTTCTGGCGAGACCCATGCCCTTCCTTCATACCGATCGACTATACTTATCAGGGCACACATATTCATGGTCTTGAAACATCAACAAATCCACACGATCAAAATTTACAGTCCTATTTTTCGAATCATGTGAAAACGCAACTTTCAGTTGCGATTTTCGACGCCGGTGGTGGGACCCATGATCGCATACCACCCATTCTAGCATCATATGATCACAACGCAGCAATTCCACCTATGGATCTTCAACAATTCAGCCTCTACATGACGGATCGAAGAGGGATAGTAAATGCGTGCGAGTAAGATTTTGGCCATCGATTCTGACCAAATCTAGTGACGTTAGGGTTGGTGGTTGGGTCATATGTGTAGGGGAGAGATGGATGTCCAATGGTATGGAGTTCCGGTGGTTTGGGTGGTGGTTGGCCTGAGTTTTTGGCATATGTTGGAATTTTAATTATATATTTGAGACACATTTGTAATCTTTTGAAATTTTTGGACTATGATTATAATATTTCTTTATTTTTTCTTTTCAAGTCTTTTTGGTTTATTTAAATAGGAGGGGCATTTTTATCATTTCACATCTTTTAATCCAAAAACTAGATGAAAATAATAATTTCCGCAATTAAACATACAAATAATGGTGAAAATGCAAGAATTTGAAACGTAATGGTATTTTGCACACTAAAAATCAAACTAAAAATCAAATGTAGAAACGTTTTATGCTAATAAACCTGATACATTTTAACTCTCGTGATACTATCACTAGAGTTGGTACTAATTAGATTATAAGCTACAAATTTTAGGAATTATATGAATAATAAATTAAATTAAAAAGTGCAAAATGTGCAGTTAAAGAAATTGTTTGACCGATTTATAAACACAGGTACATTTGCACATCGAGCCGTGACGGTGTCCCAATCGGCCACGCTCCATGTCTAATGCCCTCGTCTTCTGTAAACCCATACTTTCCCGCTTCCGCCATCGCGCTATTACACTTTCCAGAGCCCTCTTTTCACTCTCTCAGCTGAACCCCGGAACCACCACGCCCGCCGCCGGTAGAACGATGAGTTTCTCCTCCGCCTCCGGATCGACTCAGCGAATGTTCCAGCTTAAACTCAACCAACTCACTGGCAACTCGGAATGGGTAGTCATAGAAGAAGAAGAAAACGAAAGTGTAGAATTTGGAAACCAGCAGTCCCTCCTCGCTACGACGTCGTATCTCGACATGCTCAATGATACCCCGAGAAACAAAGCCTTCCGTCAAGCAATTGAAAAGACCATAACTAAACCTTGTCACGTTCTTGATATTGGGTACTTCAAAATATATTTCAACTTAAAAATACGTTCATACAATTCGCTCATTATTGATGTTATTTGTATAAAGTGAGTTGATGGGACTAATTTGATTTATTTATTATTTCACTCTTGATTGGTAATGTATTGTTTACTGGAAAAACTCTTCCTGATATACATAAGTACGAAGTAGTTGCATACCGAGGTATCAATCTTCGGGAGTTTATACTTTATAGAGAACAAAAGGACGAAGTAGCGCGAAGGCAGATTGATTATTTCAATTAAAATATTATTCGATTGTTAGCATAAAATAAGTTAGTAATTTTGAAATGTAGATAATATTTAGTATTTACATTCTATGAGCTAGGAGTAGAGATTAAAACATAAAGGTTGCATTGTTAGATAAATGCTTTTAATGTAGTTCTGGCATAATATGGGTTACCCAAAGCCAAATATACCATAGATATTATTAATGATTTAGTTGTTGGTAAATGTACTAGTCTGGTCTTTATCGCACAGTGCTGGAACTGGCTTGTTATCAATGATGGCAGCTCGGGCAATGAGTTCAGAGGAGAGCTCTGGTATGAATGGGATGGTGACTGCATGCGAGTCATACCTTCCCATGGTGAAATTGGCGCGAAAAGTTCTCCGAGCCAATGGCATGGAAAGGAAGATACGCATCATTAATAAGAGGTCAGATGAATTGGAAATGGGCTTGGATATCCCTTCGCGTGCAGATGTCCTTGTAAGTACCTATATTTTATGCTTGCGTTGAACTTGAGCTATTGATATTCATTTGGTGATTTTCCCTGCCACAGAAAATCAGTGTAGCTATTGAGTGAAGATGAGCATACTGTGTTTACGGGGGAAATTGAATACATCATCAATGATTTTGGCAGGGATACTCAGACTGTAAAGAGAAGAAATAATAACTTGAAAGAAATCCTAATTATATTAATTTTAAATACTTCTGCCGCACATTTCTGATGTATTCATCTATACTGTCCATAAACTGGTGGGATTCCTATGAAAACCAATTGATACTACTCTTTCATATATCTGCATTCTGTAGTTTCACAAAATCTCATGCTCATTCAGGACCTTTTACCTTAAACATACAAGAAGATGATCCTCTTTTACTTTTGTCCAATAGGAGGAAGAAGATATACAAGAATTGTTTTCCCCTTCCCTGAACAATTAGGCCTATTGTTTTACATTTATAGTGCTATTTTTGGCTGTTCTTTATGAATGGTATGGATGTCATTCCTCGTATTTATTTTCAGCTTCACTCGTCTTACTTTTGCATCATAGTTCTGGAGGTGTACCTTAAATTGATTCCTTTTAAAAACTGCGATCCATTTCAAATGCAAGTGAGTGTGTAGTTTAGCTGAAATTAGAACTCGTGAAGTAGAACTCATGTGCATAGCAGAATAATATTATTTTTGTATGTTCAATAGTTATTTATTTTTAAATTGCAGGTTAGTGAGATCTTAGACTCAGAGTTGTTGGGAGAAGGGCTAATTCCAACTTTACAGCATGCTCATGAGAAGCTGTTGGTGGAAAATCCTCAAACGGTACCTTACCGAGCGACGACTTATGGCCAGGTGACTTACAAAAGCTTTCAAGCTTTGTAAATATATTTGTTTGTACCAACCATGGATGCTTGATCTCCTTCCGTCTTTTCAACACTTTCTGTTTTGGAAGACTACACATTATATCATAATATCCTGCATTGTCTTTATTTTTGAGGAACAACTATAGTTGCTTTAGTACTAGTGAATTGTATTTCTGGAAGTTGTTGCTCTAACCCGTGGCTTGTGGTCCATGATCCACGATGCTTGGCTGTGTAGTGAAAATCATAACTGCTTGTTAATCTCCTTGATTACGATGTAAAATCAAATACCCAGATTTGAGACCTCACCAACGGTAGAGATTGGGTCCAAGGTTGCAACACCAACCTTATTACACCTGCAAAACAGAACCATGAGGTTACCTACATCTGATGCTTATGTTAGCACTTAGCAGGAATCAAAGTGTTAGTAATGTGATTGTAGAGTTTAGGTAGATTGTGAAGCAAAATGAATCTTAAAACGGAATCAAGTTGGAGAAACCTGAATCTAGAAGAAGAAACAGGGGATTAGATTTCAGTCTTCCCCAAAGGGATAAAATATAGAAAACTATCAGTTATCAACAGAGAATTCAAGGCAATTTTCAATGATATATCTGTTGTAAAATTGAATTCGAAATATGAATTCTGCCCCAATTTATGCCAGTCACTTTTGCATTTAATGAGTTTCAGGTTCCTATGTAATCAAAACTATTTCCCACAATTTTGATTTGAACAATTGACTATTCTAACCTTTTTTTTCAATGCCCTTTCAGCTGGTAGAATGCACTTACTTATGGGAGCTGCATGATTTAGTTAATAGAGAAGCAAAAGCATCAGATGGCATTCACCTTGTTCCGAATGGCATGGATACCGTTTTATGCATCAAACAACAACAATATGCGATGCATTGTGACGCGATTAAAGAAGAGATCAAACTGGTACGAAAGATATGTATATTTAGAAAATCTTCCTTTGCATGTTGAAGCATTTAATAATTTACTCAATTTATTATTTCATTCAGCTGTCAGAACCCTTCAAAATTTTTGATTTTGACTTTTGGAAACGGCCAGACAGTTTTAGGGAAACCGAGCTGCATGTAAAGGCTACTAATGATGGTACTATTCATGCTATCATCTCATGGTATATAATTTGGTGCAGAGGTGGTCATTTCTTGCATTTCTTCTGGGATGATCATGAAAATACTTGTTTTGTTTTTAACCTTCAGGTGGTTGCTTCAACTTGATAGTGAAGGGACGATCTTTTATTCCACGGGGCCAAGATGGATAGGTAGCTCTTCTGATGTGGAAAAGATAGGATCTTCCTTCCCTCGTAAGTCAAGGCTCTGTGTTATTTTTTCTCTCTGTTGCATTCAATGTGTTTCAGAAAGTATTTTAGTGGGATTATTGATTCAAATCAACAGGACTGCTTGCGTACATCTAGTACTGATTTTATTAGTTATATAAAGTATTTATGTACGAAAGCTCAAAATTATACTTATTTTTCATCTGACTCAAGGGAGGAAAATGAGAGATGATGTCCACAAATAAGAGGGGGGATGGAGAGAAATTTATTCTTGATTGGCAATAATGGGCTGGAAAAAAAAAAAGAAAAAAAAGGAAAAAAAGAAAACCGTTCTAAATTTTGATAATCATCATTGAGCCTCTGCACAATGTCAGACATCTGTAAATCGTAACTTTTTCTTGTATTTATTCGTATTCATCTCTAGGTGCTGATAATTGGTGTGACCATTGGAAACAAACTGTTTGGTTCACCCCAGATACAAACCTGTTGGTGAGCAAGGATGAAGAGGTTCTTTTTAATGCTTTTCATACTGAAATTATACGAAGTGAAGACTTCATCATCTCGACTCATGCAGTCAGGATTGTCAGGTCTTTCCATCATCTGAAAGAATTGCAATGTATGGTGATTGTTCAATGTTGAAAGCCAATCTTGAGGAGTTGCTTAATTAGTCAGGTCTTGGGTTTGCTCTTCAATGGTCACCAGTTCGAGTCCTCTCATGGTCACTGAGATGATTCCGTCATTGGCTCGTAATGACTTTGACTATGTCCCTCTGTCTGTGAAGCATGTTGTTGCTCTTTGTACCGTTCGACTACAGACTGGACTATTTGTTGGCTTTCTGGCTCCTTATCAGAGTTTCTATGAGGCATATTGCTTCACTTTTCGTATCTTCAAACACCAAGGGTCCCATCGGGCATACCAAATTGTTTCGCGTGGAAATCGCTAACAATTAAAAGAAGGTTCAGACGATTGTGTAAAGAACGACAACCTCTTGAGACAAAGTCTCAACGAGGGGTGTTTTATTTATAAAGATTACAAGTTGCAAGAAGCGAAATAACCCCAAGGGTTACAAGGACACGGTGTAATTGAAAGTTGACAAGAAAGAAAATAAACGAAATTGAAATTATCCCCAATGTCCTTTTACTTACCAATTGTTAGTGGGATAATAAATGCTTTTTACCATTATTGTCCAACTAATACATTAGCCCTTTGGAATTTCTGACAAAACTAACTATTGCTATCTTTGCTGTGAATTTTTACTCTTTTCTTTGTGTTGTCTCTCCACATTTGAACATCCTGATGTCCTGCAAATGCTTCAAATCCTCCATATTTTGTTATAATCTAATCTCTTCAGTGCATTTATGTGAATATGTTAAAAGGGGCGTAATCACAGCAGCTGGTTTCAACACAATAGTATAATGACTTGTTCGATTATATATTTTGTTACTGCAAGTTTTCTCCTCCGGTTCACCTTTTGAGTATTCTTTTGCAGATGCAGCAGA
>CAIGRB010001954.1:14901-33224 GCA_903798255.1 Fraxinus quadrangulata | reverse complement strand
ATCCCGGGCTCTTTAGCTTTTTTGATAAGATAATTATATAGTTCTATGGCCTATATAGATGAGTAAAAGTAGTATGAAGAGCAAATTACGGCTGCATAATATGAATGCTAAATTATGGCCGCATAGTGTAAATACAAAATTGCGGTTGAACATCAAAAAGGTGACTTTACCACCACTGTAAAAAACCCTAAAAAAATTTTAAAAGCGAAAACTAAGAATCAAAATTAAACAATGCACATTAACATATTTCTTTTAATGATGTTTAAAAAATGTTAATGTTCTTCCTTATAGACCCAAGGTTTTTTTCTTGGACAAATTTTAACTGGACTGTGACATTGTATCATGATCCGTGTCCACCGTTCATTTTTTTCTTGAAGGTTGATTAGGATTGATAGAACTGATTCTCGGTGCTCTGTTCCTGTAACCACCATAAATTTCTATTCTTTTTGCAACTGGTCGGTATAAAACATTAATCTAATCTAGACTAACATATTCTTATTATTTTGTCACACAAGTGTCAATTTTATTAACTATAGTACTCCAACTCCAATTATTATTTAATTGATACTTTTAATATATGCTCGCAAGGTACAAGATAGTGGTTCATCTCACAATACTAATTCAAATTCGACTCTTCTTTTAGACATATCGAATTGCTTATTTAAATTTGAAAATGTCAACTTTATTATAAAAGCCAAGTTTTAGAAGCATATACGATTTTTTACTCCAACAATATTTGATCAACACTAGATATCAACTTATATGTAATTATTTTCATAAAGAAATTTATTTGAAAGGATTTCAACATTGAAAACTCATTAATATGTGATAGGGTTTCTAGTTTGGAGTCTCATTCCAAAATTTAGTTAAATCATAGTTGAGATAAGTAATTCGGTTTTTTCATGTAGAAAATGAATGCTTAAAATCAATGTAAATTGTAGATCAACAAATTAACCGTTCGTTTTAAAAGGGGCAATGAGTATTGAAATGATTTTTAATTGTATTGTTTATACAGTCTTCTTGACAAATCGTACGTACATAAAAAAGAACATAAAAGTAAATATCATACCTCTCGAACTCTTCTAAAAATCTCACTCAAAAAGGGACGAGCCACTTCCCATTCGAGCACAAATCCAAACAACATTCAACCAATTTATTAAACATAAATTAAAGAGCATATCCAATCAAAATTTTCTACATCGATACTAGATGTAGGAATTAATTGACCCGACACAAAAATAGTGAACTTCATATCAATTGTCAACCCATTGCATATTTATGGGTCCAGCCTCGGGCCATTGATTCATACTTCTCTCTATCAGTTTTATACATATGAGCAATTTCTGGAACCAATGGATCATCTGGATTTGGGTCCGTCAGCAACGAACATATCGAAAGTAAGACCTACATCAAAAAAAACAATATTTGCACTTACAGTTACAAACAATTTTAATGGACAAATTACATTATTAATTTATTTAATTTTATTATAATTACACAATCCCGAAACCGTCCGTATCTCCTTTAAATTCATAAATTGTCACATATCAAATTTTCCATTTGGACAGTTCCGATGCTAATGAACGATTGTACAATTATAAAGAAAGATCGGACAAGAATATTACATTTGATATGGTGAGAGCGGGGCTCCACTGATCCTTTAGAATATCCAAGCAAATATTACCATTATTATTTATGTTTGGATGAAAAACTTTTGTCCTGAAGGCAACCTGCTCATCAATTTGAATCGATATATTAATTTTCTTCTTTTTAATAATTAATAAGTAAATGAAGAAAATAAATTAATTTGATTTTAAATTTAGACATGTACCTTGGGAGGTTTAAAAGGATAATCAGATGGGAAATGGATAGTAACTTGGAAAACACCTCCTGCATATGGGCTCTCATTTGGCCCAATTATGGTTGCTTGCCAGCGAAACATATCTTGTGCCACCGGACCTGGATTTAATATATATTTAAGTCCTCGTTTGGTTATCATTATTTTTAAAATATATTTTTCTTTCTTTTATTTTCAACCACAATTTTTTCAATAAAATAATATTATACGTAAAAAAAAAAAAAATAACTCAAACATGCTCAAATAAAGGAATGAGAATATATGGACTATTATATACTACGACTTGTATGATGATGAGCATTCAGAGTGCATGATTGACATATGACGAGGTGTAACATGAAAATGACGCACCAATTGATCTTTAGCTCCCTTTTTTTTTTTGGCTGAATTAATTTTTCAATTTTGTACTCTTACTCGTGGGTTTTGTGTTCAAATTATTAACTTTTGGAAGAGCCTAAATCCATTTTATCTTTCACGAATTTGTATTTCATCTCCCATAATTTTAATCCAAGATCTCTGTTTCACGAGAGACTTAAGATAAACTTATATTTCCCCAAAATGAACAGTACATAAATTAACTTCCACAATTGTTACTAGAATTCAATTTAAGTTTCTCATGAGATTGATGTCTTGTGCTCAAATTTTGAAAGACGCAATAAAAATTCGAGAACATATGATATAACGAGTTACTGGATGTGAACGTTTGATTTTAGAAAAATAAAAATGAACCTTGCTACACTTACAGAAAAGAGAGTTTTTTTTTTTTCATTTTTCAATTTAGTGGGTCCCACACATTTTGAGTATTGGTAAAAAGAAAAAAAAAATACAGAAGAAACAGTTCTGTACAAGCAGGAAAACCCAATAAAAATGAAGGGAATATTAATTGTATATAAATTAGGGAAAAGACAAACTTGATAAAAGATATTTAAAGATTGATGATAAAATATGTTTCAGAATCTTATATGATTTGTTATTGCTATTAAAAATTTAATTAGCTTACGGCTTCAATTATATGAAGTCCTATTTTGAAGGAAGCAAAATCAAGATTTTAACTACATCGAATTCAATAATTAATTTTAATCACATATTTCATAAGATTTATAATTTTATACTACATATTTTATCAATTTTTATCAAATTCTAATAAAAATATGATTTTAATCCCGTAGGCTTTCTACGATAAGGTTAAAGGAAAGTTGGGGATGTAGTAGGTACCTGCACTGCAGGAAGTAGGAGGGTCTCTTTGCAATTCCTTGAGCTCCTTGAGAATTCTCCTTGATGCCATTTTGATTGTAGGAAGAAAGCAACTGAACTTAAGTTCTAAGACAATTTCTCATGGAAGAAATGAGGTGCTATATATAGAAAGAGAGAGAGAGAGAGAGGGAGAGAGAGGTTCAATGAACTTTCTTATTAAGTGGGCACATGACAGATTCCATGGAAAAAAAGGTAGTAGCTAGCAATTTCCCAACATGAATAATAGTCTTAGTCTACTGTTTCGTTCTTCGCTTGGTCTAAAGATCTTCAAAAACATGGGTTAGTCATCCACTTTTTTGCCGAGTTTTATTCAATATTATGTTCAATTGGAGAAAGAAAAATCAAACAAGTCATCAATTCAATTCAAACTTTGTACAAGTGGAGAAGTAGCTTTCTGTGAAAGGATTCCCGCGCCTTCGACCGCCCCACCCATTTCTTGAAATTGACAAAAAGAGATACCATAGATGAGAAACAATGGTCAACTAAGTTGTCGCTTTCTAGTCCACGGATTCCACTATCACGCGGCTAATTGCCGAATCTTATCCTTTACTATTTCAACGTATAATAATAACTCAGGCAGGTAGCTTGATAATTAAGCCAATATAAAAAAGTCACATTTTCCAAACGAGATTCTCACAATGAAGCTAAGATAGAATTTACTACTAATATTGGGCAGGCAGCAGCAACATCACAAGGCAAGTTTTGGTCTCTCCATAAAAGAAATCAAAGCAGTGGCGATGAGATCCCAAAGAATGATCGCTAGCATTTTCTGTGAAAAAAAAAACCCTGTTGGATAAGTGGTGCGAAATTATTTCTTTTAATAAAAAGTACGTGCATGCAACTATGTCAAAATTGTGATTTAATGGTGCAAAATACCTGATAGAGTTTCAACTTAAAAAATAAAGATATGCTATGCACAAAATGCAACTTATTGAAATGTAGAAATTATGAGAAAATGAATCGAGATACGCAAATGCAAACCTCTTTAAGATAGATTTTGTTGGTTGAGGAAATTTAATCATTACAATAGGAAATTAATTTTCCTTTGAAGATTAAATCCAAATGCATGATGGATCTTAGATCACCTTGAGATCATATGATGTTTTTATTTAAATCCTCACACATAAAGTTGAGATGATAACCTCGAAGGAGCTTTTAATGGCCTAACCAAATGCTTTCTCCTTTAAATCTTTTCCCTTGTACTCCTTAGGTGCCTTTCCTTTCTTTTGGGAAATGAAAAATGACCAAAACTCAAGCAATGCCAAATGTTCCCTTAAATGACATATTTATAATATATAATTAGAGTTTCATATTTGCACAAATTTCCTTGGACTTTATTGTAGTAGACCAATTAAGTCACACACCCTTATTGAAGCCAAAAGAGGGAACTAATCGGACTCACAAGGCTCAAGCTCCAATAGATATTTCTAATTAGGTCAACTCTTGATCAATTGAGATACATCTATTAATCCCGACTTACTCTACCAAAAAATGGGGATTGCACTCTTGAGTCGAGTGAAAGTTATGGGAGCTAATTATGATTCGATAACAATATCCTCCGATCACCGTTCCACAAGTCAACCCCCGTTTGACCGTCAATATGTTGAAGTCGACAAAATGATTTTTTTGCCCTTCAACATGTATTACCCTCTAAATCCCATTTCATAAGGCGAATTAGTTGTGATCACATCACAACACCAAGTCCAACGATCTCATCGTCGGACTACTAAGTTCAGGTTCAATTCCCTTTAGAAAATATCTTAGAGTGACGATCGTCTAATTATGATAATTAACAGATTCCACTATTGCATGTATATGATCTCTAACTATTTTGCCTAGATTCCTAAAGCAGCGAGATCGATCTTCTAATTAAGACTTTACTCATTGGTACCTCAAAAAACTTGAACTAGCAATTAAAGGTACATTCGAGTGGTGTCTCATTTCGAACGATCGCAAATGAGTCATCTACGCAGTCCCGTTCAGTGTGCTTCAAAGACACGTTATTGTTCTTATTCCCATATCTAGACAAATCTTAATAAGAACAATGCAATCTTATCAACATAAAGCGTCCAACTTCATGTACCGATTTTGAATGACATATTTTGATCATATAAAGAATTGTATCTCACTATACCTAAACCGTCGAGTATACAATTTGTTATATTTCATATGATCATGGAACCTTAAATTATTGTAGCAAATTGTAACACGTGAAAAATTGAACGTTAATTCATAATGTTGTTACAATATACTTACTACAAAAAGGGTATCAAACTAACAATCTCCCACTTGCCCTTTTAAAGTATATGTGACATATCAATAATATACATCCTCTCAAGATGCTTATCAAAAACCTTAGCTGGTAATCTCTTGGTGAACGGATCCGCAAGATCATCTACTGATGCAATCTTGCTAACCGTTACGTCTCCTCGATGAACAATCTCTATAACAATGTGGTATTTCCTCTCAATATGCTTGCCACGCTGATGACTCCTTGGTTCTTTAGCATTGGCAACCGCTCCACTATTATCACAATAAAGTGTTATGAGTTCCATTGCCAAATGTAGCATGTCAAGGTCCAAGAGAAACTTTTTGAACCATATAGCCTCTTTAGCAGCTTCATAAACGGCTACATACTCTGCCTTATGGTGGAATCGACAATATAAGATTACTTAATACTTCTCCATACCACAGCTCCACCTCCCAGTGTAAATGTTGAACCCGATGTGGACTTTCTAGAGCTATGATCGGATTGAAAATCAAAATTGGTATACCCAATAAGATTCAGATCATGTCCTGAATAGACGAGCATATAGTCTCTCATTCTCCGAAGTTACTTGAGTATATGCTTCACCGCTATCCAATGTTCTGGTCCTGGATTAGACTGATAACGACTAACAATACCCATAGCATAACAAATGTCCGATCTAGTGCAAAGCATAGCATACATGAGGCTTCCCACAACCAAGGCATAATGAACCTTATTCATGTAATATATCTCTGTCAGAGTCTTGTGAGAATGCTCCTTAGATAGATGAATTCCATGTCTAAAAGGGAGTCGTCCCTTTTTGGAATTCTGCATTGCGAATTTAGACAATATTTTGTCAATATATGAAGCTTGAGATAATGCTATCCTTTTGTTTTTTCCTATCCCGCAAGATACGGATTCCCAAAACATAACTAGCATTTCCAAGTCCTTCATATCAAACTACTGTAACAACCATTTCTTTAGGATGGTAATGTCCCTACATCATTTTCGATGAGTAGAATGTCATGCACATAAAGAATCAGAAAAAACTACTTTATTCCATTGCACACGCTTGTATACACAGGGTTCATCCAGATTTTGGTCAAAACTATAGGTCTTGATAGTTTGATCAAATAATCTGACATTCCAAGACCTGGATGCTTGTTTAAGTCCATAAATGGACCTCTGTAACTTGCAAACTTTCCTTTCATGGCCTTCTCTTATGAACCCTTCAGCTTGGATCATGTAAATAGTCTTGTCAAGACGCCCATTCAAAAAGGCTATCTTGACATCCATTTGCCAAACCTCATATTCATAATGAGCAGCAATGGATAAAAGGATTTGAATAGATTTAAGCATGGCAACCAGTGAAAAGATTTCTTCATAGTTGACACCTTCTCTTTGGGTAAAACCCTTAGCCACTAATCTTGATTTAAAGGTTTCAACCTTCCCATCTATACCCTTTTTCCTTTTATAGACCCACATGCACCCTATAAGTTTGACCACATTAGGTGCATCCACAAGATCCCGAACCTTGTTAGAATACATAGATTCCATTTATGTGTTAATGGCAGATTTTCATGATTCAAAATCTACATACTCTTTCGCTTTCTTAAACAGAGTGGGATCTTCTTCTTGTTCAGTAGAGATCGCCTGATAGGACTCTCCATAGAGCAAGTATCTAGAAGGTGGTCTAACAATCATCCCATTACGAGTAATGGTTAAAGGTGCCTGATTGTCCAATCTGATCGAATATCCTTCATTTTCTCCCACTGCTTGGTCATGTCCTTGGTCAGGACCAACCTCCTCGTAATCCCCATTGTGATAGATGTGTAGAGATGCATCAACGGGTGCCTTGTTCCCTACTACCTCTGGTTTTATGTCATGAGGTACTGTGGACATCACATGCTCACTTACCTCATTAGTGACCATTGGTTCCGTAGGAGGTTTCAAGTCATAACTTTTGATTCTATGCGAAAATTTGGAACCGAGTTGTTTGAACCATGTTCTAACACCTATTCCAATAGAATCTTCCTAGTAGACTTGTGTTCTTCTATGTTCTTGTCTTCTAAGAAGGTTGCATTTGTACTAACAAATACCTTCTTATCTAGAGGACTATAGAAGTAGTAACATCTTGTTCCTTTTGGATATTCTACAAAGAGACAAACCTCCGATCTTGATCTCATATTATCCATCTTTCCCTTTAGCACATGTGCCAGACACCCTCATATTCGAATATGATGCAAATTAGGCTTGTGCCCATTCCATAATTCAAGAGGCATCATGGGAACTGACTTAGACGATACTAAATTCAAGATATATATGACTATTTGTAGTGCATATCCCCAAAAAGAAATAGGTAATGAGGAATAACTCATCATTGATCTTACCATATTCAAAAAAGTTCGATTTCTCCTTTACGAGACACCATTTTGTTGGGGAGTTCTTGATGCAATTAGTTGGATAGTATTCCATTATCCAATAAGTATACCTTAAACTCTTGGGATAGATATTTGTCACCTCGATCGGATCTAAGAGCCTTGATACTCTTGCTCAATTGTTTCTCAACTTCCATTCGAAACTCCTTGAATTTCTCTAAAGCTTCGGATTTGTGAGACATAGGCTATATGTATCTAAATCTAGAGTAATCATCTGTAAAGGTGATGAAGTCTCAAATCCTCCTCTAGCCCGAGTACTGATGGGTCCACAAACATCAGAATGTACAAATTCCAAAACTTATTTAGCTCTTAGTCCTTTAGCCTTAAAAAGGCCTCTTGGTCATCTTTCCTTCTATACAAGATTCACACGTTGGTATAGATTCCACCTCTAACTCATTTAAAGGTCAATCCTTTACCAATCTTTGGATCATGTATAGATTAATATGACCCAACCTAAGATGCCATAAGAGAGTTTCATTGGTACTAGACGATCTATTTCTTTTCTTAATAGTAGTGTTATGTATAGAGCTAATCATAGGACTCAAGACATAGTGACTATTAACCATATGACCCGCACATATAATAGAATTATTCAACTTGACAACCACTGTAGAAAAGCTAAAAAGTACCGAATAACCAACACGATATAAAAGTGCAACGGAAACTAAGTTTCGTGTAAGTTCAGGAACATAATAACAGTCATTCAAAATTAAATGTCTACGATTCTCAAAACATAAAGTAAAGATACCAACAGCTTTGGCGGACACTACTGCTCTTGTGCTAACTCTGAGAGTGTACTCCCCTTCACTGAGGTGCTTGGTTTTCTGGAACCCCTGCAAAAAATTGCATACATGATTAGTGGCTCTAGAATCTACAATCCAGGTCCTAGTAGAATCAACCACTAAGCATGACTCAATGAATAGGGCCTTTATCTTGCTTCCCCTTAACTAGGTTATACGGGCAGTTCCTCTTTCAATGTCCCTTCTGTCCACAAGAAAAACAATTTCCCTTTGGTTTCCCATCGACGGTGGTTTTCTTTCCCTTTGACTTACCATCTTTCTTTTTGCTTGGTCTCTTCCTCTTGATTCCTCTTTTGTCACTAGAAAGCTTAGGATGTGAGGGTTCGGCTGTCACAATTAAAGTATTTCCATTTCTGGCTTTGAGAACAGTTTCATCATTTTGGAGCTCTTTCATTAATTCCGTCAGAGACATATCCATCTTGTGTAGGTTATAATCAATTATGAACTGTGAGAACATCTCAGAGAGAGTCTCAAGGACCATGTCAATCTGCGTCTCGAAATCAATGTTAACTCCTAAAAACCTCTATGGCATTGAAGTGATCAATCATGGTTAACATATGGTCCCTCGCATATGTGCCTGATTTCATGCTCGTGTTCATAATTGCCCTAATGGAAGCTTGCCTAGCTTGTCGGCTTTGTGTCCAAACATCTCTTGAAGACTTTCCATTATGTCAAAAGTGATTTCGATATTCTGATATTTCTGTTGCAACACATTTGACATGGATGCTAAAATGTAGTAACGTGCCATCTCATCAGAATGACGACTTTTCATATGTAGTCTTTTGAGATTTTGTGGAATCATCTTTAGGGGCTTCGAGACAAATTTCAATCAGTGCAAATTTGTGTTTTTCGACGATAAGAACAATATTAAAATTTCTTTTCCAATCAACGTAGTTTTCTCCCACAAGTTGATTTTTGTTGAGTATCATTGATAATGGATTACGCGATATTTTTTTTTTGAAAAAATTAACGATTCGTGCATTAATTAAAATGAATAATAATCTTTGTATGATGCATGCACATGAGTATGTGAATATAGACCCCAAAATTATATTTTTTAATTAAAGACCTTAAACCCTTACAACTTTGAACATGCCCTCTATAGGAGGTCAATGTAGTTGAAGGCAAGGTTGGAACCCTCCCACTCATTTTATTGAGCTAGGTGTCTCATGCCACAATGTAATGAGGATTGATTATTATTTGACTTGTGATTAATTTTGTTGGAACCTTCTATAGGAAGTCCTCCAAACATATTCATATATAAGTGTAAAAACCTCCGTCAATAATTTTAAATTATCTGAAATATGTGAGATGTTATCTATAGGATAATCACCCCATTATTCCATTTTAAAACTTCTATTACAAGACCCAATTTCAGTTAATAAAATAACGTTATTTTCCTATAGGGAGACTAATTTGATACTAAACATACGCATTTTAATAACAAATTGGACGACGGAGGAGGCCGGGAGTTTATACATGCCTATAAACCCTCTGCCACCTATATTTTAAAATTATGGGTTTTCATTAATAATTACTCGGCCAAATATAAACAATTATAATGGCACCAAATTATTAATAATAATTTTCCATCACTTCTAATTAATTTAGAGTGATAAAAAATTATTTAATACTAATGCATATGATTTTAGTGAGCCGGGTGGTGTTTCATTTAATCTACATGATATGTAATAATCATACATCTATTCATCATCCATAAATCGATAAAAGCAATAATTAAATGAATAATAATCACTTATAGCCCATCCTAAGAATTAAAATTACAACAAGAATTAAAGTATTCTTTGGGCCACATTTCAGACCAAGTCTTCAATTTCCTTGGAGTCCAATCCATGCTTCTAAGTGTGGGCCAATTAATTTTTTAGTACCAATCTTAAAAACAATAAAACCTTATCTAACAAGATTGGCCCAAGCTTTCAAGAAAAGTCCAAAACATCATAATTGAGCACCAATAGTACAAACCCTAGCAAAACACATAGTACCACTTCCACCACCATCTCCGGTGACGGCGTCGGCGACCTCAAAAAGACCGCCATTGCCGTCGCCACTGGGCAGCGACTCCACTAGCAGCTGTACACGTAGCAGCCATGGCTGCTGCTTCCAACAGCACCAGCTACTGTCTCTCACGAGGTTGCCGCCTCCACTTGGTAGTTTATAATGTTTTTTGTTTTTCTAGTTCATACATCTTCATCTACAGGCTCTTCTTCGAACAATAACTTCAGACCATGATTTTTTCTTCTCCAAAATACATATGTCTCAAAATAAATAAAATCCTAGTGCCGTATGGCTTACAAATTTTTTAGATAAAAGAGCAATAAAAAAGAATGAATTACAACAATAGGTAGCAAAAATTATAAGGCCAAAAGTGATTATGCATAAACATCTACTTTAACATATAAAGCAATAACATGCCAAATCAAATATCCTAACACCAACCATACTAAAAATGCTTTTTACACTTGGATTTTAAAAAAACTTTAATCCTACTCAAGGTTTTCAATAACCATGGCTCTAATACCATTTGTTGGATCAAGAAATTTAATCATCACAATAGGAAATTAATTTTCATTCGAAGATTAAACTAAAATGCATGATGGATTTTAGATCACATTGAGATCATATGATGTTTTTATTTAAATCCTCATACATAAAGGTGAGATGATAACTTTGAAGGAGCTTTTAATTGCCTAACCAAATGCTTCATCCTTTCGATCTTCTCCCTTGTGCTCTTAAGGTGCATCTCCTTTCTTTTGTGAAATGAAAAATGGCCAAAACCCAATCAATGCCAAATGTGCCTTTAAAGGGCATATTTATAACACAAAATTAGAGTTTCATATTTGCCCAAATTTTCTTGGGATTTATTGTAATAGACCAATTAAGTCACAAACATTTATTGGAAACAAAAGATGGACCTAATCGGACTCATAAGATTCAATCTCCAATAGATGTTTCGAATTGGGTCAACTCTTGACCAATTGAGATACATCTATTAATCTCAACTTACTCTACCAAAAAATCGAGATTGCACTCTTGAGTCAAGTGAAAGTTACGGAAGCCAATTATGAATCGATAACAATATCCTCCGACCATCGTTCCACAAGTCAACCACCGTTTGACCGTCAATATGTTGAAGTCGACAAAAGGACCGTTTTGCCTTTCAACATGTATTACCCTCTAAATCTCATTTCATAAGGCAAATTAGTTGTGATCACATCACAACACCAAATCCAAAGATCTCATCGTCGGACTACTAAGCTCAAGTTCAATTCCCTTTAGAAAATATCTTAGAGTTACGATCGTCTCATCATGATGATTAACGGATTGTACTATTAGATGTATATGATCTCCAACTACTTCGCCTGGATTTCTAAAGCACCGAGATTGATATTCTAATTAAGACTTTACTCATTGTTATCTCAATGAACTTGAACTAGCAATTAAAGGTACATTACTTGCTCCGGATTTAGGTGACTTGTTCGATAATCGAGTGGTGTCTCATTTTGAGCGGTCACAAATGAGTCATTCAAGCAGTCTCGTTCTATGTGCTTCAAAAACACGTTATTGTTCTTATTCCTAGATCTAGACAAATCTTAATAAGAACAATGAATCTTATCAACATAAAATGTCCAATTTCATGTACCGATTGTGAACGACATTTTTTGATCATATAACGAATTGTGTCTCACTATACCCAAACCTTCGAGTATACAATTTGTTATATTTCATATGATCAAGGAACCTTAGATTATTATAGCAAATTTTAACACGCGAATAATTAAACGTTAATTCATAATGTCGTTACAATATACTTACTACAAAAAGGACATCAAACTAACAGATTTCGCCCCCGTATTGGTGCTAACAAGATCAATTGGACATTTGTCTTCTAAGATATAATACTCCTTCCAAAATGAATATAGTACAATATTAATTTTGTCGTCCAAACCAAAGTATTGACAATATTTTTCACATTTCTGAAAACAATTTGAACATAATTTAATTTTGGCTAAATAAAAACAACAGGATATATTGAGGAGGTGAGAGAATTTAGTAATCGATTTTTCTTGAATTTATTTGCTCTAGAAAATATAGAATCAGAGGTTCCTATTTATAGATTTTCAAGATTTTTCAAATAGTTGCATTTTTTGACATAAATAAGGGTGAACAATTAGATAGCACACCTTTTCATATTTAATGGTCTAAATTAGACTCTATCAAATGTCATGATTTTTCATAATGTACATTTTTGAATAGTTACACCAATTCTGAAACGACGTAACTCTTTGATATGCACCATTTGTATTTAAAGGATTGCGACTAGTCATTGCACTAATTAAAGACTTTTCTAATTTATACCTATAAAAGTTATCCCATAATTTCCAACGGGAACTAGCAGGCCTTTTGAGCCTTTCCCTTCTTTTTCTTCTTACCACGGCTTTAATGGCAATGGTGAAAACCCCTTTCACATTCTCTAGTTTTGAGTAAGTTTTGTAATCTAAGCCTCGACGAGAAGTCTTCTAAGACATTCTCTACACATACAAACCTGCTATGATTTCAATTTTACACTATACTCAATGTAAGAAGGTGCTCCAATGATTTTTCTCATCACAGAATTGAAAGAGAGAAATAGAATGCTCGAAAATGAAACAACAATGTTGACTTCAGAATTGAGATTAATAAATTTCTTTCACCTAATCAAGTTTTTTCCCTTTCTAAACTTATTGAATTATATTAAAGTAAGAGCTCGAAGAGAAATGACTATTTGAAAAGAGTGTGTATCCAATTATATCCTTCTTTGCTCCAAACTATGCCTATTTATAGATTTCTGATGAGGTCGTGAGGGTAATTACATCTTTTTCTTTAATGACACGCGATAGTTATTGATTAGTTAGGTTTAATTAAATCTATTACCTTGCTATATCTTATCCACCATGCCATGTGTTCTTTACTTATTCTTGTGAAGTCATGTTTAATAGGTTTAGCATTCTTATTCACATGTGCTTTAATAAGAATTTGAGCTGATGTGGAAATAAATAGGAATATTTTTGCTTCTTGATAATTTTGCACTCGCATGCCTCGTGTACTTGTCATTCTTATTCAAAATCAAACTTATGGCTTCGTATTATAAATGCTCACAAAAAGTGGCCTAGGTTCGCACAAGATTTGAACTTCTTAGAAATGCTCGCTATAATTGGCGAAGTTTCACACTCAAAGATCTCAAAATAGTTTCACAAACCAGAATCAAATTAATTGATAACAAATAGTCCTCGAAGTTCAAGTTTAATAATTTATGTTAGGTTCAGGAATTAATTTCGGGTTCTCTACATTGCGCGAACCTAAAATATTTTTTATTTTTCTGAATTTACAATATGGACCTTGATGTTTCATTACAATATGCGAGCTCAAAGTATGGTTGGTGAACTTTTATCCTGGCTACTTATAAAGATAAGGTTAATTGGAGGTTGATAATATTGATGTTATTAAAATCGAACCAAATCGATCGATTCAATCAGAAAAATTGAAAACCGAACCAAAATCCGCTTCGGTTATTACTTATTAACCATTTCACAAATAGCGGGTCAATTAATTGACAAATCGGTCAATTAATCAGTAAAGCAAATCCAGTCACAATTTTTGACCGATTCAAAAAATATTAAAATAATACTCAAACTAGGGAACAATGTTTCTTGAAAGTTAAAAGTTGAAAACACATGTCCACTATTACCCCCACTCTTCCAAGCCATGGAGCACTATTATATTCACTTCACTCCTCCTATTGATTAACTTTTGACGTGGGATTGAAAACTTTCAATAAAGCTGAAAATAACGATGTTCGATCTAACTAATACCTAAAAGGATGGTGAATATGTATTTTACAAAATTTAAATATCAATTACTAAAATCAACAAATCACAATTATTAATTAATTCAGACGAATTCATATGCAATGTTATCTTATCACAATTGATAAATTGCAGAAAAGTAAATATCATCACAAAATTGATGACGGAGAAAACCCCTCGCGGGGTAAAAAACTCCTGGCCTAAGCAAGTAAGAATCCACTATAAATTAATCGATTTACAGTACGGTCTAGACTCTACTAACTCTAGTACTTTCTAACATTCTGATTGTAATCATCAAAGCCTTCCTAAAGTGCATGTTCTTGCACCAGCTTCCGACCTTCTATAATCGTTTATTTCATGTGGATCATCAAGAACTCTTCATTCTGCTCCAACCAGAACTTCAATCATCTTCCTCAATCTGCAAAACTCTGATAGATTATGCGAAAATATAGGTTTTGGTGTTTTGATCATGTGGATTTGATGTTTTCAATGGTTTGGCTTTTAAGATCTTTCTTATAAAACAATGTTCAATCAGCCTTTTCACGAAGTGAGCTTGGGTATTTATAGTATAGTGATTTTGGGGTAGCGGAGGATAGATAGACCTAAGCTTTTGTTGAAAAATACCGCCTCTCAAGTGACAGCTAGCGGTAGAGGTTCTATTTTGTATGCACGAGCATTAGTTTGGCGGCAGCATAGCATAATTTTGGTAACTTTTTTTTCCCATAAACGAGCCCAATGACTTCTAATTCATTTATACATCTTACCAATTGGATCTTTGACTTTTAAAACTCTTTTATAACTATATTTTTGTCTAAAAATTGCCAAAAACTATAAAATCTAATAAACCTCTCCCCTTGGCATTTTGCAACAAAAACATGTATTACAAATCAAAGACAACCAAACTAATGTAACCAAAATCAACTGAAACATCAGTAGCTTGTTTTTTCTTTGTCAAACCTATTTCCTGAAATCAACAAGTCAAATTCCAAATGTAAACGTACGAGAAACGGTAAAAGAAATAAAAATAGTTGAGATAGATATCAATAATTTCATAATCATGCCAACTAAATGAAGATGCAATATCAATGTAAATCCATACACCAAAAACAAACATCAATATCACAAAACATCAAAACTTAATCTAGCTAAGCAGAAAATATCATGAGATTTGCATGTTTCTAAGTGCGTGTATTATTTTTATTTAATGCACGCGATACGCACATCTGATCAAATTCATTTATTTAGAATATTTTAGGTGTCTTTTGTATTTAGTGGTTGGGATTGGTTTGCATATGAGTGGCGATGATCAATTTTGATGGAATCCACTAGTTGGAATCTGTGTTGTAGAAGCTATAAATATATTATTCTTGGTACTGTTGCAGTTTCTTATTCTTTCAAAATTCCCTTATTCATGTTTTCCTTCCCTTCGTTTAAGATTCTTCTCTATCCATTGTGTAGCAGACCCTAAAGTGTTTTTTGGCGACCCTTATGCTTCTTCTCCTTCTAAAACTTTTCAAATCCTCTTTTTTTTTTTTTTTTTTACTTCTTTCTTTTATATGTTCATCTCCTGTTCACCGTTTGTTGTGATCCGATGAGTTCTGATCCGAAAATACTTAGGAAATCAATTCAATAGGATGTATTCCCAAAGCAACTCTCAAAACAGGTCTATTTGCGCTGAAACTATTAGTGCTAGGCTTAGGGAAATTGGTACGAGGACATCATCGCCATCATCCTTAGTAAACTTGCTATATTCTAGTGTTATATCTCGGTTGGTTGTTTTTCCATCTGGCAGTGTGTAGAACCAGGAACTTTTAGTCAAGGTGGGGACTGAAACTCATAGACAAGCCCATAGATGAGCCTGAGGGTTATGATTGGTGTGGAAAAAGAGTGAGGGTTTATGAGGTCTCGGAGATCGTTTCCAATGTTATTGAGAGGGAGGGATCTAGTCGAGATTAGGGATAAGTTTAATATTCTGATGGACATCGAGTTAATTCGTCTCAAATAGTTTCAAACTGCAAATTACCCATCTCGCGATTGCCCATTTAGCACCCAAATTTTTTATTTTTTTTATTTTAGCAATTAAAAATGGGCACTAATAATAAGTTATGATGACAAATTAACCTACAATTGCTTTCCTTTTACTGAATAATCATGAAATCTATATTTTGTTATTTGAATAATCAAACAAAATATGAACTAATTGAATCAAAATTCAGAAGTTATAAACATGTAGATTTATGTTGATTATATGCAAATTTGGAGAAGAAAATACAAAAAAATCCTTTGAAAAAAGGCTAGTTAAAGTAGCCCTTGATTTTGTAGTATTGACAGGTGAAAAATTTTCACATCCGATTTTTATTTTTGTTGATTTGGTGGTTTAGGTTTCAAATTTCTGTGTGTTTCCTCCACTTTTCTAACCATGATTTGTTATAACATATTAATTATGTTAGTAATGATAAAAAATTATTATATTTATATTTTCGCCCTCATGTGTATATTGATGTTCAAAATGACCCTAATTTTAGGGGTATTTGTGTCCGTTGCTAATTATAATAATTGTCATTGGGAAAGTAAGTGGCAAATGCATAAATTCGGAAGCAAGTTAATACTTAATGAAACTGATGTATAGGGGTGACAAGTTGGTTTGCCGGCTCGTGGTTCGGACCAAGCCTCATTTTGGGGCGTCGACTCGAGCTTAGGCAAGCCTATTTGGCTTGACATTTTCGACCTATGATGAGTCAAACCACAAAAAAATGTCAAATATATTGTAAACAGCCTACCCTGTAACAAGGCAAGTTGTAGTTGCCTGCAACGAGGTAGCTACAACTGTCTTTATTACAGGCAGCTTGTAGCACACACTTCCTGTATTGTGTTTATGCTAGCACGTAAAATTTCAAAATTGAATTCAAATTTGGTTGAAACAGAAAAATTAGGAAGGTTGCAACTTTTATTTAATTTATAATTCGTATAAATTACACATTTTAAATTCTTCGAAAAAAAAAATTTAATTTGTCACGAATATTAAAAAAAATTGCCAACCGGCTCGACTAGCTAAGGCCAAAGCCTAGATTTTTTGACCGAACAAAAGCTTAGCTAAGGCCAAATTCGGCCAAAAAAGTTCAAACTATTTTTATTCGAGTTGAGCCCGAACTTTAAGTTTTGGCTCGCGAGCTGACTTGGCTCGATTCGTTGACATTCTTAGATATAAACAAATCATTTAGCTTTATATGAAATTTATTACTTATAATTTTTGTTGTTTTTTCTCACTCATATGTAACTGTTCTTTTTCTTCAAAGATGCTCTATAAACAAACAATATTGTTTATAAGGGTAACTAGTACAAAACGTCATCACCTTTTAATATTATTGTGAAAAACGTCTTTATCTTTGATTTTTTTGACATTTTCATCGTTATTTTTACCTTTTATTGCATAAGAGGTCTTTTTTATCAATTTTCTCAATTAAAAATTATGAAATGACGAAAATATCATTTCCTTTAAATAAAATAAAAGGAAAAAGAAAAAAACTAATTGCAAATATAATCCCAACTTTTTTGAAAGCGCAAATAAATCCAAAATAAATTATTAAAATGGTAATTAGCACATAATGTCCTATATTTTATTTATTTATTTATTGACATTTTTCTCTTAATTATACATTTAATAGTACAAACCATCATTTCTATATATTTTCATCCAATTTCTCAATAAAAAATAGTGAAATGACGAAAATATCCTCCAAAAAGCTAGTGCAACCACAGTCCCAATTTTTTAAAAAAAAGTGCAAACGAGTCCCAATTAAATTTATTTAAAAACTTAAAAATTAAAAAAAATTAAAAGTGCAAACGAATCTCAAATAAATT
>CAIGRB010001954.1:0-12918 GCA_903798255.1 Fraxinus quadrangulata | reverse complement strand
GACACGTTAAGAGTGCGTTTGATTGGATTTATTTTTCATGAAAAATGTCATTTTTACTCTCAAATTTTTACTTTTGATGTGTTTAATTGCCAATTTTTTCTATAGAAAATATTTTTCAAGTTTTGGTCATGCGACCAAATTTTTTTCTTAAAAACAAAGAAAACATTTGTTTTTATTTTCTAGGTAATTCACTATTTATTCTCTTCTCTATCTCATCTACCCACGAACCAAATTTTTATTTATAGGATTAATTTCACAAACGGTCACTGAAGTTACTTTTAAATTACAAAACGGTCACTAAAGTTCAAAACGTACATAAATGGTCACTGAAGTTTCACGCGGTTTCAAAAACGGTCACTCAACTTAGTTATAGGATTATTATGTTTTAATTCAAACCTAAAGCGCCAAAACACGTGGACATAGAAGCTGGATGACTTCAAGTGCAAAATTCAAGTTGAAATCCCCCAAACCCAAACTCAGACCATCACTTTTCGCTTCCCATTCCAGCACTTTCCGGCCACCAAAACCACCAGAGCAACATACCACCTTGAAACCTTCGCTATCCTCTACATAACCCACCTAAGAAACCCCCCCCCAACTCTAACCATGGTGGCCGAAATTGCGTCCTAAATTGGGCCTTTCGCAGAGTCAGCAATTTTGTGATGTGCGAGATGCCCATTTTGGGATGAAATTCAGGCCACCATGATTAGAGTTAGGGGGGTTCTTAGGTGGGTTATGTAGAGGGCAGCGAGAGCTTCAAGATAGTGTGTTGGTCCGGTGCTTTTCGTGACTGGAAAGTCGTGGAATTTGGTCCCAAAGTGGACCTCTTGCACAGCACAAAACTGCCGACTGTGCGAGAGGCCTACTTTGGGATGAAATTTGGCCACCATGGCTCGAGTTAGGTGGGTTATGTAGAGGGCAGTGAGGGCTTTAAGGTGGTATGTTGGTCCAGTGGTTTTGGTAGCCGAAAAATGGTGGAATTTTGTCCCAAATTGGGCCTCTCTCACAACACAAAACTGCCGACTGTGAGAGAGGCCCACTTTGGGATGAAATTCCGACCACCATGATTAAAGTTATGGGGGTTCTTACGTAGGTTACATAGAGGACATCGAGGGCTTCAAGGTGGTGTGTTGGTCCGGTGGTTTTGGTGGTCAGAAAGTGGTGGAATTTCGTCTCACAGTGGGTCTCTCGCACAGCATAAAACTGCCGACTGTGCGAGAGGCCCACTTTAGGACGAAATTCTGGCCACCATGGTTAGAGTTAGGGAATTCTTAAGTAGGTTACATAGAGGACAACGATGGCTTCAATGTGGTGTGTTGGTCTGATGGTTTTGGTGGCCGAAAAGTGGTGGAATGAGGTGCGAAAAGTGGTGGTCTAGGTTTGGGTTTGGGGGATTTTAAGTTGAATTTTGCACTTGAAGTCATCCACCTTCTATGTCCACGTGTTTTGGCGCTTTAGTTTGAATTAAAACATATTAGTCCTAAAACTAAGTTCAGTGACCGTTTTTGAAAGCACGTGAAACGTCAGTGACCATTTCTGCAAGTTTTGAACTTTAGTGACTGTTTTGTAATTTTCACGTAACTTTAGTGACCGTTTGTGAAATTAACTCGATAATTGTTAGTTGGTCTATGGGCTATTGAATTTTTTTTCTATGCAATTCTTAATGGGCCAAGTATACTCATCTTCTTCTCTCCCCGCTTCTTCTTCCCTGTAACTTTATCACTGTGTGCACTGATAGCTGCGCCTGTAAATTCTCGCGGATCCAACAAGCACAGTTGCTTCCCCTCCCCGAGTGTTGGATCCTCTACTGCTTACTATTGTTACATAAGGTTGACTGACTTGTAATTTGCAAGCTAACAAAAAATTATTGTAACTCTTGGTGGGTATGTAAACACGTACGATTTCAATATTACATAAAACAAGTACACCCCTCTTTCTCCTTAAAACATGAAAAAATAATAAAAACAAAAAGAGAAATATTTACAACCAAAAAAAAAAAAAATTAGGAAAAAAGCCTAGGATTTGCAAAAAGCATGCAAAGTATCATCAAGGGCATTTTTATCATAATCACTTGTGATAGAACACTGTTGCCTAATGGACTTTTCAAAAGGATGAGCCTTGGCAATCCATCAGCAAACCTTTTTATCCAACTGAAATCACATCAAGCGCCAAGAATTGAAAGTTAGAATCAAATTTTTAGAGCTGTATTTGTGATCAATGTTTGTGTTCTTTACCGCTTACAGCCATTACGGATTTAAACATATCTATAGTCACGGTGACACATGACGAAAATATGAATAGTAATAAAAGGGGTTTTGTTATACAAACGGCTGTTACTCGTATTTCGTTCAAACGAACGTAAAAAATATTGAATCTTCCAGATAATGAGAAAATTGAATTATTAATTAAAAACGATTGTAATATTTTCCAACCTAACAAATATTTAAAAAGTCGGAACGAATTCTAATAAAAGAGAAACCCTAATTTGGTAAACAAATCCAAATATAATTCAAAAACTTATAAAATGATGAAAATACCCTTAAAAAGACTCAAATAGAAAAATGTTAAAATAGACCCCTAAGCGATAACATTTGACCTCGAAAGTTTGACGATTCAAGGTTGAACGTGCTTGCATAAATCTGACATCAAAACTGAAAATTAGGCTCATTTTCATAGATCTTTCTTATTTCTCCTCTTTTCCAACTGATTTATGATTTTTTTTTTCCTTTTAACTGTTCTGCATCACATGGTTTCTAGAGGTGTTGTATTGCCTGCACTAAGATTTTATGCGCCCGTTTTACAGGTGAATAGTCAATCCAACCAAGCTGGTAAAGAATACTGCCATGACCCACCACCATCTGTAAGAATGAGAGTATAGCGGAATCCAAGAACATATGTAGATGTAAATCTTGAAAGTAATTATCTTCAAACCGTGCCAGCATCAACTGCCTCTCCATGAAACCACTGCCCATATCCAACACCAGTCTCGATTGCTTGTAAATGCCAATAAAAAAAAACACTTTCAGGTGGGGAATTCACATTTAGGGGTATCGCATCTCATATTGTGAAACCTTACAATTTTGGGGTAGAAAATTCAATAAAACCTTGTTGAGGTCATTTAATTATTCTTGTTACAAATAGCGTCGAATAGTCCAACCCCAAGAGCTGAATTTAAACCTCTTCTCCCTTTCTCAGTGCCAAATTCTCATATCTATAATCCTAACGACCAGTTTGGCAAAAAAGCTCAAGAAGCTACTTCATTGAGTTGGAGATCTTCACATATTAAATAGAAAAATCACCAATACCAGACCCTAAAATCTAGTGATTACATCGTGGTTGTGATCATCTCGAGGAGAATAAATCTCTTCATTCGAATTGAAGCCCAACTTCCTTCAGCTTGAGCGAGATTTCTTTAATTAGTCTTAAATTGGATAATTAGCACAAAACGTCCTCATCGTCTCTACTTATTGCACAAATCATCCCTATTGTTTTAAATTTGACATTTACCCCCTCATTTCAACATTCTCTTGTGGAGTTGGTTTTTTCAGTCTCATTCCGTCAAGTATGGGTATGGTGCAAAACGTTTCTATCGTTTGCCTTTATTGTGTAAAAATTCTTTACTGTCTATTTTCTCCATCAATTATTATAATTAAATGGTCCTTTGGTCCACATCTAGAATAGTCCATGTTCTAAAATTATTCATGCTCTAGAATAATCCACTATCTAAAATTGTCTCGTATTAGAAAATATTTAGTGAATGTTAATAGGTAGTTGAAAGATGCATTTATTTTGATATGTAGAAGAGTTTATTGAGCCCTATAAATAAAGGTGCTTCGTTGTCATTTGTAATAAGCCAATTTAGAGAATACAATACAAGTTCCTTCTCTAACTTCTTCAACCTCTTAAAGATTCTCCTAAAGAACTATCCAAATAAGTCTCCCTCCTAATAAAGTGGTATCAAAGCCAAAAGATCTTTTGAAGTATATGGCAAATGGTATGGTTGAGAAGGACAACTACAGCAAATTAATTATTAAAATGACGGCATTGCTCGAATCATAAAACCTGTAGAAGATCGTAGAGAAAGGGTACAATAAAATGATGATGGTACTACACCTCAAGGACAAAGGGATGCCTTGAAGGATTTAAGAAAGAGAGACAAGAAAGTTCTATATCTCATCTATCAATCACTTGATGATGATGATTTGAGAAAATTTATAATGCAGTACTTCCAAAGAAGCTTGGGATAGGTTTCAAACTTTCCTACAAAGGAGTGTAGAAAGTCAAGAAGGTATATTGTCGTTAAAATTTGAGAGATGAGTTTGAATCTCTACAAATAAAAGAATCCGAATGTATTTTCGAATATTTTTCTAGAGTAGTGGCGGTGGCTAATCAATTAAAAGTAAATAGTTGAAACTTGGATAATGTTAAAATTATGAAGAAAATTCTAAGATCTTTGGATCCAAAATTTGAGCATATTGTAGTCACTATTGAAGAAACTAAAGATTTGGAGGACGTGACTATTGAGGAACTCATGGGGGGCCTTTTCAAGCATATGAAGTAAGACAAAAGAAGAAACAAAGTACTTTGGAGCAAGTACTTCAAAACAAAGCTCACGTTCAAGGAAAATAATAAAGACAATTTCAACAATGAAAGAGGAAGAGATCATGGTCACGGCCGAGCAAGAGGTATATGAAGAGGATAATATATGATGTCCAACCATGAAAAAAGTAGACAAAACTAATCTTCAAAAAGAGATTGTGGAAGAGGTAATTATTCAAAGCAAAAGACAAATCTCAACTCGAATGTTACAATTGAAAAGTAATTGGACATTATTTTTGGGAATGTTGAGCTACTAAGCAAGTCAAAGAAGAAGAACATTTTGTAGAAAATGAGAAGGAACACGACTCCATTTTACTACGGCATACAAAGGAGGAGAACGAATGAATGTCATCACTTCACACGTGTGAAAATTAAAATATGTTCGTGGAACTTGATGAATCAGTGATGGAAGCTTCACATTTGGAGATGAATCTAAAATTTCGAGAAGAGGCAAAGGTAATATATTTATACTCTTGAAAAATGGAAATCACTAGTTTAATTCAAATGTTTATGTGCCTAATATGAAGAATAATATTTTGAGTTTGGGTCAACTTCTAGAAAATGATTATGACATCCATATGAAAGAAAGAAGCCTTTCACTAAGAGATTGAAAAAGTAATTTGATTGCTAACGTACCGATGACAAATAATAAAATATTTTTGTTGAACATTCAAAATATAATGCAAAATCCTTGAAGGCTTTTTTAAAAGATTCCTCATGGCTATAGCATTTAATATTTGAACATCTCAAGAATTGGAGTTGCTATCGAAGAAGAGATTGATGAGATGATTGCCAATCATCAATCACTCGAATCAATTTTGCGAAGAATCTCTACCTAGAAAGCATTCTCCAAAGAGCTTTCCAAAAGAAGCAATTGTAAGAGAAAAGAAGCCAGGAGAACTCATTCATACTGATGTGTACGGGTCGATCCATCCTAACTCCTCAGTAAGAACAATTATTTCTTCCTATTCATTGATGATTTAGTAGAAAAGTATGGTTTATTTTCTAAAAGAAAAATTCAAGGACTTTGTTATTTTCAAGAAATTTAAAGCACTTACCGAAAGGGAAAGTGACCTCAAAATAAAAGCTATGAGATTTGACCGAGGAGGAGAATTTACATCAAGAGAATTGACGTTACATGGAGTCAACAAATGTTACCAACATGAAGGCTGCAAAGAGGATTCTTAATTATATCTAAGGTACCATTGATTATGATTTACTTTATTCATCCTCTAATCATTTCAAACTTGTAGGATACAGTGATAGGGATTGAGCCGGTGACTTGGATGAAAAGAAAGAACAACCGGATTTTAGTTTTTCATGGAGATACCACTTTCACTTGGAGTTCAAAAAAGCAACCAATCGTCACACTTTCTTCTTATGAAGAAGTATGTTGCCACAACTCCATGCATTTGCCATGGGATTGAGCTAAGAAATTTGATGAAAAAATTGAACATGATATAGGAGGAGCCAACTGAGATTTTCGTCGACAACAAATGGCAATTGCATTAGCAAATAAACCATTTTTGTATGATCTAAGCAAGCACATTGATACAAGTATCACTTCATAAGAGAAAGCATAGCAAGAAAGGAAGACGAGTTGAAGTATGTGAAGACTCAAGATCAAGTAGCGGATATCTTCACGAAACCATTGAAGCATGAAGTCTTTTTCAGGTTAAGAGATGCAATTAGAGTGACCAAATCAAGTTTAAGGAGGCATGTTGCAAAATAAACTTGATTTAAGCCATTTTTTAGTATTTTGGTTTTGGGATTGATAATTATTGTAATTAAATGGTCCACTGGTTCGCATCTAGAATAGTCCATGTTCTAGAATTATTCATGCTCTAGAATAATCCAATATCTAATATTGTCTTGTATTAGAAAATATTTATTTGATGTAAGTAGGTAGTTGGAAGATACATTTATTTCAGTATGTAGAAGAATTCAATTAAGCAATATAAATAGAGGGCTTCTTTGTCATTTTGTCTCTTCAACCTCTTAAAGATTCTCTTAAAGTAGTATCCAAATCAGTCCTCCTCCTAACATAAATTTTATTCATTTCAAGTTTCTTTGCAAGAGGCAATATTCAGATAGGCATGTTTGCTGAAGGTTTTGTGATTTGGTTGCATCCAAAACATTATTTTCCAAGCTAGAATGTTAACTTTGTTATTGAAGGAAAAAATAACTAAGCCATTGTTTGAGCTCCATTTTTGTAAAGAAATGTGTTTTGAAATAATGATTTTTGTATGGTTGAAAAATAGGAAAGAATTTTTTGTTTATATGTAAAATTATTTTATAGAAGAATACGTGATTGAAAATGAGTTTTGAAAAAATAGTTTTTAAAAAAATACGGGTCAAACATAGACTTAATTATATTACTGGGTTTCTGAGAAATATTACCACATCATTAGTGACTTTTGTTGATTATTGATAAGGTAATAAATATATTAGAATAAAATAGATTAGGGGAGAGTATAATTAGGTTTATTTTGTTTCCATATTTGTATCTATTCCCGTACATGTGCTCTTGATTTCTCTATATAATGAAAGTGAAGGAGAGGAAGAAAATAATCTTCTACTCTATAAAGTTTTCACCAAACTTGTTTATCAACATGGTATCAGAGCGATAGTTCTAGGGTATGGTAGTTTCTTCTTCTTCATACAATTGTGTCTGTGGTCGAATTGTGAATTTCCTTGACTGCCTCTTCTTCCAGAAATCTGGCGTTTGATTGTGCGTGTGACTGCACCAGTTGGGTGGTCCTGTTGTGGTTCAATTGTTGAGAAATTTTGAATCTTTGTTGCACGCTATCTGGCCAATCTTCTAGCAGTAATCGGAGTTCCCAAGTCGATCGAAATTATACAACAATTTCTGGAGATGTTGGTAGATTCTAGCGAGTGGACAGAGTTCTCTTAATTAGGTTTATTTTGTTTCCATATTTGTATCTATTCCCGTACATGCACTCTTGATTTCTCTATATAATGAAAGTGAAGGAGAGGAAGAAAATAATCTTCTACTCTATAAAGTTTTCACCAAACTTGTTTATCAACATGGTATCAGAGCAATAGTTCTAGGGTACGGTAGTTTCTTCTTCTTCATACAATTGTGTGTCTGTGGTTGAATTGTGAATTTCCTTGACTGCCTCTTCTTCCAGAAATCTGGCGTTTGATTGTGCGTGTGACTGCACCAGTTGGGTGGTCCTGTTGTGGTTCGGTTGTTGAGCTGTTGTGGTTCAATTGTTGAGAAATTTTGAATCTTTGTTGCACGCTATCTGGCCAATCTTCTAGCAGTAATCGGAGTTCCCAAGTCGATCGAAATTATACAACAATGGCTGGAGATGTTGGTAGGTTCTAGCGAGTGGACAGAGTTCTCAAGTTTGGGCTGAGGTTTGAAAATCAATTTCTTTAGGCTGTCCTATTTTATTTCAGCTGTTGTTAGGCTATTATTTTGTGGAATTGGACAGTTATTTTGGATAACGCAATCATTGGACTTATCATCTGGTAGGTTTAAGTTTGTGGGTTGATTTATGGGCTCTAGTTACTTTAGTGGAGAGTGGGCCTGTTGATTCTTTTCGGGTTCTTAGTTTGTTATGGGCTCTATTAATTATAGTTGATTTTATTGTTGGGCTAGGATTGTTGGCCAATTTCTGATTCTTTACTTATCAGTTTGTGTGGATAGTATCATGTCATTCAAGATGGAGATGCTCAATCTGACTGGCCCCATGATACCTGAAAAATTGAATGAAAGAATTATACTTACTGGACTAGGTATGTCGAGGTCTTCTTGTGTGGTAAGGGTTTATTTAACCACTTGATAGACACGCCTTCTATCAAGTCCTCAGAAAGTAATTCTTTAAAGGTTGATTCTAGTCTCAACGATCGATAGGATCAAGAGGATAACGCAATCATTGGACTTATGATTAGAAGTATTGAACCTCATATCGGGTCTTCAGCCCTCTATATGTTTGAGGTTAAGGAAATTTGGGAACATATTAAACATATACATTTTGGAACTGGAAATATTACCCGAATCTATGAGACATGTAAACAGTACTTCGGGCTTGAGAATGGCTCTTTCAGCCTCATTGAATATTACAATAAACTTTTAGCCGTACGTCAGGAGAGAAATGTGCATCAACCTCTCTCTCTTGATCTGAAGGTTATGGAAAAATAGCGGGAAGACATCAATGTTAAATTTCTTACTAGCCTTCCGCCAGAGTTTGAAACAGTTCGGGCACAGATATTAGATGGAAAAGAGCTTCTCGGTCTTCCAAAGACATTCTTTCGTATTTAACTCTCTACTTTATCAGATAATACACCCAGTGGAGATCGTTCGACTTTTATTGCTTGAAGTGGCTCATTCAGGGGTAGACGTAGTGGTCGGAGGGGTCGTAGTTTAGCCCTCACGGTGGATAAGACACTAAAGGTAGTTGTCATTCGGGAAATCATGAACCTTTAAAATGTACTCACTGTGATCATATAGGCCATTTCGAGCATAGAGCGATTTCGATCCAACCATGTTTTTTGTATAGTTGCTCACTGTTTAGCCCTCAGACAATAATGATGTGTTGAGCGCTTGTCTAATGATTTTGAGCATTAACCAATGTTTTGGTTTTGAATGCTCACTACTAAGACTGTAGAGCGATCTTGAGCTTATAACTAATTTTTGATATTGTTGCTCACCGCTTAGCCCTTCGGACGATTTGATGTGTTGGACAAAGTCGTGAGCCGTGATTCGTACGAAAAATCTCAACGGTTGTAGATCAAGTCCATGCATTTAGATAAAGCTTACTTAGATTTAGGGATTCGGTAGGCACACTGAGACGTCCTAATAAGGCTATCCCTTCCTTAGCGCCCTTAACATTCGTCATCGTGTGAACTTTTCATTGAACAATTGTAATATTTACAAGAGGCTAGAACTAGTAGCCAGCATTACATTAGGGAAATCAATAAACTTCCTAACAACTATAGTTACAAAGAAAATAGAAATACATCCTAATTAAATAATTTTATATTTTCAAACTCACTACTAGGATATTCACCACCTAGCTCCTTGGAGGCTCTAAACCCAACATCATGACTGGTGGAGAGTCCTTAGATTTTATGCTATCAACATAGCACTTTTTCGGAACTTGTTGATCACTCCTTACACATCCAATCCCTCAGTTTGTCGGGAATTTCATCAGTTGGTGGTAAGTTGAAGGGACAACTCCGGTAGCATTTAATAATAGTCGACCGTAGATTCCATTGTATGCCATGGGGGTTTCCTTTAGTCAATGCTACTCAAGACTGGGGCGAGCGAAATTCAATAGAAGCTCGAAGGGGGGCATGGGCATCCACAACTAAAAAGTTCGTCAGAATCACCACACTTGTTAGGTAAGTTACCGGAAGCTCTACAGTTCTTTCTAGTATCACAATTGTCCTCCAAAACCTTGTATAGGGGTAGGTGGTCACAATATTCACTTTTTCTAGAAAGATTTTCAAGTCCAAAGATTCTTCCAAAATAAGAACATTAGTTGTACTACCATCTTCAACTAGCACCATCAAAATTTGCTATGTCACTGACGATCACCAATTCATCGTCATGGAGGCTTGCTACACTGATATAGTCTTTTTTACCAAAAGTGATGTTATGATTGAATCTTGTCTTCTTCTGAATATAGCAAACTCCATGCATAGCTCTTTTCAGCTGAATTTGAATCTTTGTTTGCCACTATCCCACTATTGATCACATTTGTTACCCCAACCCTAGAAGAGGGACGATCATCAACCTTTTCCTTGCCCCAATCATGCTTTACGTACTTTAAAAAAAACCCCATCTCAAATGGCGTTTGATCTCTTCTTTCAGGTGTATGCAATTTTAGTGTCACGTCCATAGACTTTATAGAAATGACAGTACTTGTCTTAATCCCTCTTGCTAGAAGACGTGACCATTGGTTTTGGCCAATCAAGCTCTTACATGTCATGTATTTCCATCAGTAACTTAGCGCACGAGGTATCCAAAGGAGTGAAGACCTTAACTTCTCGTCTTTGCCTGGTCGACCATTTCAGTGCATACCCCTTACTCACGTGCTCATTTTTCAGCTTATTTATATAAATAGCTTTTCGCTCATCATGTAACTGATGCTTATAAGTTTCTGCCTCTCACCCTTCTTGAAGGTTTTTCGTGACCCTCTTCCCTTCCTTTGCATCTACGTACTTTTCTTCCTTATTCAACAAGTCATGCATCGATTTCGAGGGATTTTTTGACATCTTAAATGCTCAGTTTCGTGTCCCGATCATCAATACGGTAACCACAATAGACATTTAAATGTCCTTTATGTCAAGTGCAGCCCGACTAAATCTTGGCCAAATAATCTTGTAAGTGCTCATCTTTCTTCTGGACAATTTGCATCAAATCGATGGCAGTCTTTCTTTCTCTTGCTACTAAAGAAATAGGCTACGAAGTTCTTGGAGAGCTCGTCATAGGTTCTAATAGATTGAGTTGCCAAAATTGCTACCCAATCCCTAGCTTCTTTTCTTAGAGTCCATAGAAAGGATCGACACATTACTGCATATGGGGCTGCATATAATCTCATTAAATCAATGAAGGTCCATAGGTGGTCAAGCGGATCTGTACTTTGTCATATGCCTCTATCATTGATTTTTTAAAGTCGTTTGGTAGAAGGACTGCCATGATCTCGGGTGTGAATGTGTCTTCTTTCAAAACCATCAGTCTGTGTTTATCATTTCTCTTAGACAACCCATCGTCTATCTTCTGGGCCATCATTTCTTCCATTTTACGTTCCAAGTCTACCATAGGACGTGGAACCTGCAGATTTGTGACTTTATGAGCCCTTAAATTTGCTACTGCTGGCTGAATAATTTGGGAGGGGGGACAACAGCTTGTGCCGCTTGAGGGGGTTGTTCGCGCTAACCTTCGACGAGTTTTGGGATAGGATGGCCGGTTTCTGAGTCTCCAAAATGCTAATTGACTATGCATCACATAATGAGGTGGTAGCTGTGACGGGTCTTGATCCTTGGCATAGATTTCGACTCCGTCGTATTTTCAACCAAGTGTGTATCACTCCCAATTCGTCTTCTTGACATTGCTTTATGTTAAGTGGTTTCCTACAGATAGTGCCAATTAAATAATATGGCAACGACCTTTGGACTTCCTTAGCGGAGCAAGGCGGCCGATGTCATTCCGATGAACAAATGAACACCTGCAAAAAGAGGCTGGAGCTTTCTCCCTTGTTGTATCTTCGGCGTGAGAATTAGTATAAGGATTTCAAAATGTAATGACTTAAAAAAGAGAGGAAGCTAGAAAATGTATTATGAAAAAGGAAGATCCCCTTACCTAACAAACATTGGAAATATTTATAGGCATTCAGCACCATGTAACCGTTAGACAGTTTTTATCCACGTGTCCAGTGAAAATTGTCCACTTACCAAACGGATTTTACCTACATACTTAGCAGTTAACTTCCATCAATTAAGATGTTGAAAGTTACCTGTGACAACCGTCAGGCGATTTTCAATCGATTTGTCATAGTGCTGTTCTGGCTAGCATAGCATAAGTCGTCTAGTATAATAGAATTTAGGATAGCATAGCGGTAGTCGCTTTACTGTGGGGGCAGTCGGGCTAGTATAGCTATAGTCGGTCTACCATAGGGACAGTTATGTTAGCATAGCAGTAGCCGTTCTACTATAGTGATGATCGGACTAGCATAGCGATAGACGCTCTACCATAGTGGCAGTCGGACTAGCATAGCGTAAGTCGTCTAGATAATTACCTTCACTTGGTTTCCTATCGTAATCAATCATTTATATTACACAGCATCACCCACTTTCAACAAAATCTTTGAATTTCGTAAAAACATAATGTTTAGTCATTGATTTTTCACATTGAAATGTACTAAAAAAACCAAGAAAATCTTATATTGTTGAAACTCTCTTGCATCAACCCTTGAAATATTTACCCTATAGCCACAGAAATTAGCATTTGCTAATTTTTCTGATGGACAAGTTCTCGCCACAAAAATTAGCCTACGCTCATTTTTCTGATGCACAAGTTTTGTTTCTTAGGTGCTAAGAATGATGTATAGTGAGTGAACTTTAGGATTCGACTGCAAAGAGGACACTTTTGTGCTTCATGGTTTATTCTTACGCATGTAAATTTTTTCCTCATTTGCTTAATGTGGTAGCTGTGTCAATGGTAAGTTAGAGGAATGCTATTCATAGTAGCATGAAGTTACGCGAGTTTTCAGTTATAACCATGGAGTTTAACCCGACTCTTACTGACTTGGGTATAAACAGTGGCGGACCCAACACAAAAATTCA
>CAIGRB010001939.1:111194-132734 GCA_903798255.1 Fraxinus quadrangulata | reverse complement strand
TGACTCAAACAAGGGCTAAGTTGAACGCTGAGGTACAATCATTTACGTGAACTACCTTGATTAGGCTACAAAATCACCAAAAAAATTAGCCTTGGTGCATGTTTGGAAAGAAATTTAGAGTCAAAGTCAAACATTAATTCGCCCCTATTTTGTGACCTTTATTTTCAAAAAATAATATTTTGAATAGTGATTTTTAAAAGAATGTGTGTTTAAAAAGTAGAAAAAAATTTGAATTTATGTTCGAAATATTTTATTGTTTGAATGCATTGTTGAAAATGAATATGTAAAAAAATAATAAATAATAAATTCAAATAATGATAGTCAAACAAGGGCTTAGGGACGACGAGTCAAATTTTTAGTACAGGGCAGGAATTTGAAGAGATCAAATTTGGACTCATAATATCGGTACGTTGCAGGGATAGAAATTATCACAAAACATGAAATTAACTCAAACCTTTGACAATGAAAAAAACTTCAAATCTTAGCACTATACTAGCATAGAGTAGGTAATATGAGATATACAAGCAGCAGCATCTCATGATGATTTTCACCCAAACTTATAGCATAAAGAAACCTACCTGCACACAAGAAACATCCTTAATGAAGACAACTATGTTGTACGACTCCTACGGTAAACCTTGCATTAACTACTGGTTGACACTTTCAGCCTGAAGAAGACCCTCCCGAATCTGTGCAGCAATATCTTTGACAGCACCAGGTCCATGTGGGATGAACACGGCAGAGGACTTTGACGATGCTCCAATTTCCTTCATTGTATCAAAATACTGTGTGACAAGAACCATGTCCATGACGTCTTTAGAGGTTGTTCCGGGCACATTTGCTGAGAAGGCGAGCACACTGTCCCTGAGGCCATCTACAATGGCCTGGCGCTGCCTAGCAATACCAAGCCCCGACAAGTATTTAGATTCAGCTTCTCCCTCAGCTCTCTTGATCTGCAGTATTTTGTCAGCTTCGGCCTTCTCGTTAGCAGCAAGCCTGAGCCTAGCAGCTATTTTGAACATTGACAGATAATTAGAGTAAGCATTAGCATGGTTCAAGCACTAGCTAGCAAAATCACAAAGGTATATAACAGGAAAATATAAAGAAAATAGTATGTAAAGCATTTTTGGCTACGCTTAAATAGTTTACTTGTAAGTAAATTTTCAAACAAGTAAACATACGCATTGATCAAAATTCAATATGAGTAAATTACTTATTTTGACAATAATGTAAGAGTCACTTTCAAAATAAGCAACATTTTTTTTTTTAACTTGAAAGAATGAAAAATAACTAATCCAAATATGTTTGAAAATAGAAAGTTCCTAGCATACTTTTCGCCATTGAAAACAAGGAGCAAACATTACATCATTTATGTATAAAATGGTTTTCCTGTAATCTATATCTCGTTGACGTGCAAAAGCAGTTCAAGGAAAAAATATGCCAAATGACAGAGTCACATCATTGAGCAAGAATGTTCATATGCAGTGTACTTCAGTTCACGATTTTAAGTATTGAAAATCTCATAAACCTACCTGAATTTATCTCATTCATGGCTCTCTTCACCTGTGCATCTGGTTCAATGTCCACAATCAGGGTCTGCACTATCTCAAATCCATAGGCAGACATCGCCTGCAAAGGTAACAACAAATGCATATGATGTACAGTGATGTTTGAACTAAAATAGTCATTGAACAGACAAGGCTTCTGTTATCAAAGGCAATCATAACCTTTTCAAGTTCATTCTCAACAGCCTTGGCTATGTCATTCTTCTGTTCGAAAGTAGAATCCAGATCCAATCTTGGGACACTTGCTCTTATGACTAAAAGATTCACACCAGTTTAAACGATTAATTTTGATACAAAATTCCGAATTATGAAAGTCACTATCAGCAGTTAGTCTATTACATTTCTCCAACTATAGTCGTCGTTATCATTGATAAGAAACCGCAATGCTTTAACGCCAAAAGAGTAATTATTAGCTAGGAGCCACTGGAATAAAAAAAAAATCCTTGTGCAAACAAACATCCTCGCTGAATTCAAATTGATCTTATCAGTAATTCGGCTTCCTACCCTTTAATTTTAGCCATTTGCTTCACCGACTGGCAATTTAATCAAGCTACATCCAAGATCCGTTTAACTTACATGATTTTCAGGGCAACAAAATTACTCAAATGGTGAGAAGGAATATGCATGCGTATGTGTAATTTGTGTGTGCCCAAATGCAAAATAATTTTCAGGACCAGAAAAATATACCAATAAGATGAGGACCAAGTTTGCGTGTCTAACAGCAGAGAGCAAATAAATTTCAAAATCAATATAGAAATACAAGTTACTGTAAATTACTTAACAATAACATACTACTTATGAAGAACCTTGAAGGAGGTTGACATAAATTGACCAAAAATAGAACTTTAACCATCAATTTCAGATTCACAAGCACGTGATCAAGACAGTAAGAAAGAGCAATTGACCCTTTATGCATAGAGTAAAATGTTAAAAGTCCGCTCAATTTTTTATCACTCATTATATTTTATTTCATGCCAAAGCAACAACTCATCTTCATAAAGAAATTACTAATATTAAAAACTCGTCCCAGGCAGCAAAACACTTGAACTGCTCCAAGAAGTCTCCATAATGATTTACGGACAACAATCCAATGATTTTTTACCTTCAAAGCCGAAGCAAAGGGTGAAAAGTACCAAACTACTAGTAAAGGGTACTTGTGGTTTTGAGTTCCTTGGCTTGTGTTGTAATGGCCACAGGAAGATAGAAAATGGAGCATGATCCTACCTCCACTTCGCCCCACACAAAACCAAATAATATAAATCCCAATTTATGTCAATAAGCTAGTGTTACAGCTTCCATTGCAATTGTCTCTACTTTGCCACAGAAATAACTAAAGAACATAAATTCAAATCCTACCATCAAAAACATATGCCTGGATCTGTGCCTTTGTGTTGGAAAGCTTATAGAATGCATCAGCAGCTTTTTCAGACAAGGCTCGGTACTGAATTGAAGCAACCACAGTCACAAACACATTGTCCTGAAATGTCAACCACTCTCATACTTTATTAATTGATCATATTATTGCAGAATAAATGTCAAAAAGATAAATACGTCCCAATTTGAGACACCCTTTCTTGATATTTTTTTTTTTTATTCGTTTAGACGTGGACACTTAGATAATTTGAAACAGAAAAGAAATTGAGGGTTTTTTTGACAAAGCCTCCGATAAAAGTTTTAGCCCTTGTTTGTTTCAACTAAAAAGTTAGATTAAAATCTAAGTCAAAATCAACAATTAATTTTAACCACACATTTCATAGGACCCACAACCTTTCAATTAACTACAAATTTCATCATTTTTTTTATCTAAATCAAATAGGGGCTTAGCATATTTTGATAAAAAAAATGATGAAATTTGTAATTAAAAAGTTGATAAAAGTTTTTGATCCCATAAAATGTGGGGTTAAAATTAAAGTTAGACCAGTTGAAAGTTGATGTTATTTTAGCAAAGTTTAATCAAACAAGCACTAAATAGTAAATGTCAATAAGAATTAAGACATTTGAAAAAAATGAAAAAGATTGTGATGGGCTATTTTCTGGAAAAAGGTCCAACTGACATAAAGTTCATATGAAAATATTCTGGACAAAAAAATTATTAACTGCATATGAACACCGTATAACCATATTTTTGTATTTGATCCAAATAACACTAGGCAAGTGTGAATCGTTATGGAAATTAAATTTAGCTGTATGATGAAAACAAATGTTCACATGCTGATATGTTTACAACGACAGATTGGAAATGTGAACTATCAAGTGAAATGGAAAATCACCTTAGTTTTTGTTTCACAACGGACATCAAGCTGTTTTACACGCAATGATAGTGATCCTGCCAATTGGTACCCCAGACACCAAGGCAAGCAATGACACCCAGGCTCGAGCACATCATCAAATCTGCCAAAATGTTCCTTCACTGCAACAGTAGACTGATCCACTTGAATGCAACCAAGTGCTTGACCCATCTTTTTCCTATAAGAACCACAAACGTAGAATTGTAATTTAAGAATTTCATATGCAATCGACAAGTTAGATTTCGCAAAAACAAAGGGGGGGAGGGAAGAAGATTCGTCCCAAAATTCTCATTGTGCCGATGATATCATTTTTCCATCTGTAAGTGCAGACCAAAAAAGTAGTGCAATTCTTTTCTACAATCCAGGAACAAGAAAAGAATATCAGGCTACCATATGTTGCATTAATTTTCTCAAAGTTCCACACATGAAGCAATCAAAACAATTTAGACTGATGGAGAGAAATTAACTTTTCTAATACCAAGTGTGCCTAACCAATGAAGTAGCAGCTCATCCAGTTTCAAGAAATTGAAGAATCATTCAAGCAATTAAGACCTTAAAAGCTAAGATCCTATTTGATGAAACATCTTGGATTACAAATTAATAAATGTTCATACAAAACAGAATAATAACAGAAAATCATGAGAAGCAATTTCTGAATCCAACTTTCTTCTTCCAAGGATAGAATACTATCATGAAAATTTAAAATCCTCAAACGATTTCTCCAAAAAAATAAAATAATAATTTCAACATAAACGAAAATCAAATTCTCCACAGATTCGCGCTTACAATAGTTCAATTATTACTCAATCAAAGTATCATCGGAAAAGGAATGGAAAAAAGAAAAAAAAAAGTGAAAAACAAGCTCGAGAAGAAAAACTTACAATAACAGAGAGAAATTTTAGGGTTTCAGATTCAGATTTCAGATATATCCAATGGTAAGATTACATTACTCGATCTAGAAACGGGGCTAATTAGCTGTAAAATTAAACGATCAGTTTTCCAGTTTCAGAAACCAACTATAATGTGTCAAACTTAAGTCGTTTGCCAGAAGAACGTCCCTAATATTTTATTTTTATTTTATTAATACTAAATTTTTTAATAGCTAAACATTAACTTATTTTTACATAATTCCATTAATAAATTCCCAATGCTAATTTATGAAGTTTGGTAGAAATTAAAATTAAAGTTTTAATCTAAATTAAAATCAACAATTAATAATAATCACATATTTTATAAAACCGTAATTTTTCAATCATACATTTTAGTTAACTTTTATCAACATATATTAAAAATCTTATTTTAAACCCCATCTCAGCCAAGTTGTTCAAAAAAAAAAAATCGTTGGGTAATTTTCAAGTCATCCGTTGCTTTCTTAGGGTCTGATTGAGTCGAATTAAAATCTGATTTTAATTTAAGTCAAAGTCAAACAATTAATATTAATCACATATTTTATAAAACCGTAATTTTTCAATCATACATTTTAGTTAACTTTTATCAACATATATTAAAAATCTTATTTTAAACCCCATCCATCATGAGCTAAATATCTATCTATTTTTCATAAATTGGACCCCTCTTTTTAATACTCGATATTTTTGTTATATTCTCATTCGTATGACCTAGCTATCTGAGAAATGTTAGTCTTAACCCACCATCACGTCAACACCTTGTATCTGGTGTTATGCGACGTGCAAATGCCTTGCCTCCTTGAAATAAGTCAATTGGCTCCAAAGCGGTTGAGGGAAAAAAAATGCTAGTGACATAATTGCACTTTAAATTGTATTGAAAAAAATATTTCGAGGATAATTTAAAGCACGTCAATTTTTAATGTTGGTTTCTCTAGCAAAATATAAAATATATTACAAATAAGAGTGTGATAAATAAATATCATTAATACCAATTTTTGATAAATTAATAATATTTCTTTAATTGACAAATTTGCTATGCCCCTATTTGGTATGAATTGAAATCTATATTTTAATCTAAATCAAAGTCAACAATTAATTTAAGCTACATATTTATGAGATCATAACTTTTCAATTACACGTTTCATCAATTTTTATTAAAATCTGCTAAAAAATTTTCTTAGTGAAAGCCATTTGAGATAGTGAAATTCGTTTTAGATAAACAAAGAACCGTTTCTTTTCTTTTATAATAAATATTCTTAATTTTGGAACATCTTTCGATGATGTCTAGTGTCGTCCTAACTCCTTATTTTCAGTGGCAATGGCATTTCTTTCTCTTGTTAATCATAAATAAATAAAAAGTGTCAACCCTTCAAAGAATATACGAGAAAAAGACATGTTAATATAACGTTTTTTAAATCGTGTTTGAGTTCAGAGTAATTTTTTGTATTAACAAATTTTATTTTTAGATAAGTAGTTCAAATAAAATCAAGCATGTTCTAGCATAATACAAGTTTGTGATTTTTTCCTATCAAAGATACCTACAAATACAGCAACATAACAGGATAATAGATATAGCAACCATATCCAAAATTGATGCGACTACTATTGGAAAACATATTGATCGACAAATAGATTTTCACTTGTGTATGTGAAATTAATCCCACATTGATTGAAAGTTGGGATTTGAAGAGGAGCCTTAAAAGGGATTACAATCTCACGTTGGTTAGAAATGAAAAAATGGGAATATATGGGAATTATAAATAGTACAATCCCACATTGGAAAAAGGAAAAGAAATGTGGCAATGTGGGAAAACTTAAATAGTTATCCCACATATGATAGAAATGAGTTTGTGGACCAATTTATATATGATTAATAATTTGTAAGGTGTAACCATTTGTTGTATAGAGACTCCTCTATGGCCTAGTCTACGCGCCCGCAAGGGAATAACAAGAAAATAATTGATGCCCATTAAAAAAATATTTTTTAGAATAGTGATTTTCTTGGGGAATGTGTGATTAAAAAGTTGGAAAAAAACTTGAATTTCCGTACGAAATATTTTATTGTGAAAATGTATTATTGAAAATGAGTTTTAGAAAAAAAAAATAGAGTTTTTGGATAATGGTACAAACATGAGGCTAAATTAACAAAGTATATAATAGTTAAAAAAAAAAATTTCTACAATATTTGAAATTATTTATAAACTAATGAATCAATCAAGCTATAAATACAAATTTTTTTAACAAAAAATTTTGACAGACAATGCTTGGCGTGACAACATTGGAAGATTAAAAAAAAGTCAATCAAGTTCGGCCACGTCAACATCGGTATCAATTTTGTAAAAAAATTTGTTTAAATTATGTTTTAATAAACGAAATATAACATTAAGTATCTAATCAATTTATCATCCAATGTAAATTTCGTATTGTTCCGAGTTCTCTGCTATCTAGTATTGTCCAATCTATTTTACCAATTGTGAATTTAACAGATTAGTTACTAGTATTCTATCATTTTATGTAGTGTAGAAATGACTATTTCGCAAGTAAATTCAACTTGGGGAAAAGAATAAGATTCATTCTAAACAAGATTAAAAAAAAAAACATTTTGTCTCTATATTGTATAATTTTGTTAATGTCCTCCAACCAGTGGCAGATTCAGCACCCGAGAAGCTCTTGCGGCCGCTCGTGCTGAATTCGTCGGTATTCAATTTTTTTTCAATGTATTTATTTTATATATATATGATTTCCTTTAACTCGCAAGTTATTGTAGTTCATTTGGCTAGAGTACCATATAAGTAAATGAGAATTTTGGGTTCGACTATCATCGGTAGCAATCCCCTTTTGCAATTATAGTTTAATATTCTTCATTGGAATTAAAAAACATTTTACCACTATGGCATTTGGTGTATATTAATATTATATGTAACAAAATTCTATATGTTCCGCTTTTGCAATTATAGCTTAATATTCTTAATTAGAATTATAAAATATTTGACCACTATGACATTTGGTGTATGTTGATATTATATGCAACAAAATTTTATATATTCTTTTATCAAGTATTAGATATATTTCCCCTTTGTTTTTAAATTTTTTTAAACTAAAATTCGACCTTAATGAGTTATTAAAATAGTCATTTTTTATTAGACTGAAATTTAATCAAATCTATAGTTAAAAAAAAAAAAAATTCTACAATATTTGAAATTATTTATAAACTAATGAATCAATCAAGCTATAAATAAAAATTTTTTTAACAAAAAATTTTGACAGACAACACTTGGCGTGACAACATTGGAAGATTAAAAAAAAAAAGTCAATCAAGTTCGGCCACGTCAACATCGGTATCAATTTTGTAAAAAAATTTGTTTAAATTATGTTTTAATAAACGAAATATAACATTAAGTATCTAATTAATTTATCATCCAATGTAAATTTAGTATTGTTCCGAGTTCTCTGCTATCTAGTATTGTCCAATCTATTTTACCAATTGTGAATTTAACAGATTAGTCACTAGTATTTCTATCATTTTATGTAGTGTAGAAATGACTATTTCGCAAGTAAATTCAACTTGGGGAAAAGAATAAGATTCATTCTAAACAAGATTAAAAAAAAAAAAATACATTCCGTCTCTATATTGTATAATTTTGTTAATGTCCTCCAACCAGTGGCAGATTCAGCACCCGAGAAGCTCTTGCAGCCGCTCGTGCTGAATTCATCGGTATTCAATTTTTTTTCAATGTATTTATTATATATATATATGATTTCCTTTAACTCACAAGTTCTTGTAGTTCATTTGGCTAGAGTACCATATAAGTAAATGAGAATTTTGGGTTCGACTATCAACGGTAGCAATCCCCTTTTGCAATTATAGTTTAATATTCTTCATTGGAATTATAAAACATTTTACCACTATGGCATTTGGTGTATATTAATATTATATGTAACAAAATTCTATATGTTCCCCTTTTGCAATTATAGCTTAATATTCTTAATTGGAATTATAAAACATTTGACCACTATGACATTTGGTGTATGTTGATATTATATGTAACAAAATTTTATATATTCTTTTATGAAGTATTAGATATATTTCCCCTTTGTTTTTAAATTTTTTTTAACTAAAATTCGACCTTAATGAGTTATTAAAATAGTCATTTTTTCATTAGACTGAAATTTAATCAAATCGAACCAAGAAAGTAAATAATTGGACCCATTTTTCAAATTTTTACCCTATAAATATATTATTAGATTGATAGAAATGTACATCTACACTTACAACTTGAACTATGATATAAGTAATTTCAGTTCACGGTTTTGGTTATCATTGCGGCCGTTAACGGCCGCCCGTGTTCACTTAAAATACTTGATCTGCCACTGCCTCCAACCTTATTTTTGAATCTAAGAATGAATAATGGACGTCAAGACACAAAATCAAGAAAACAAGAAGATAAAAATAAAGAACAAGAGACACTAGAGATCAACCTATCTACAAGTTTCACTCTTACAGGACTGCTCACTCATTCTGTTGCAAGATCCTGAATTATTTCTGTACCTTTGAGACTTTCTGCAGCAAGCTTCTCTCACAGTATGATGCTACCAACAAGAACAACAATCTGGAAACATTTTAATTCTGACAACGCGGTCGACCTTCTTAAGTCATTGAACACTGCAAATCCGATTTTTCTTGAAGAAACAGATCGCCTTGTACCAAACATGTCAAGAAAATGAAACATCTCGTTAAACTTGAACAATAAAGCTGACTCTTCAACGAATATCAATTGGCCACTTTAACCATGAACCAGGGAAAAAATTCTATCTGAAAGAAGAATGACGACAAGAAATGGATTGTGCTTGAATGTTGTGTGTTCTAAATATGTAATGGTTTTTTGTTTACCTCAGGTAGCATTCTGTACTTTGCTTTATTGTTGTAGTTCGACATTTATTTAATGATACCCAGGCATTTAGAATCGACAGGCTAAATGATTAAATAATTTCCCGTGGAGATGAAAATTTTAGCGAAGCTAGAACCATCAATCTCGAGGCCCCCAGGCAAACTGCCACTTCATATAGCTCTCGAAGAAAAAGTGTAATGACAGTAGTTTTGAACCATTATGACAAAACATGCAAAGTGTACATATAAAATTTGTCTTGACTCTTTCAACATACAGTTAGAAACTGTAGACTATTATTGATACACAAACAATGAAAAAATAACAAAGAGAAAGACCAACATTAATTACACAATCAAACTCTCAGAGAAACAATATGATAGAATCATGAAAATACAACGAAGACGATATTTCCTTCACACAGATAACTGCTTACAAGTTTGTCAGGCATCAGAGTGACTGCTAAAAACAATACATGCAAGTGGCAGTATCAAATATCTTAGAAATTAAACTGTCACTGACTCGTATCTTTCAAAACAAGCATTTCCTTGATTCGGTTAGTGAAGAAACGTAGTAGAATGTAAGCAATACTGGCCAAGAGATCAAAGAAAAAAGAACATTGCACTGCATCCATATATAGGATAGTAAACATAGAATGATACCTAAAACTTATCTTTGACCTGATCCCGTGATTTGATCAGAGGTTGTAATTTCATCTAGTTTCTCCTTGCCATTAGCCTCGTCCTTGAGTTCTTGGTCATCCAGAAAGAGAAGTGGATCCGAATCAGTTCTGTTGTTCCCCTCCTCTTTCATATTAGTCTCAATGTCATCATATTCCAAAACTCTCAAAATTTCAGGAAGTGAAAGGCCATTCTCCTCAGCAAATTTAGTTCTCATTTCAACGTCAATTTTTTCTTTTGAGGTAGCGATACTTCCCATGAACTCGGCAGTTGTGGGATCCATACCCACACTTTCATCTTCTTCAATATATGCTCGGAAATCATTCATAGACGGTGGGATTTTCGAGAAAAAGACTTCTTTGAGGTTTCTGATCACCCCTTTATTATATGGGTTTTCCTTCTTATCATAACGATATCTGAAGTTTTCATATGTAGTCTGCAAAGGAGCTAGAGTTAAGAGTTTTATATGTGATGCAAGCCTACACCTAATGGAAAAAATCAACATTATTTGCCATCAAACATTGGAAAGATAGACTTATTTATGTGCATTGATTTGTGATGTCATGTATGAAGTAACTGATCAAGAAACAAAATGGATTATCCTCTCAAATATTCACTGCCGAAGCATCTTACAGAACATGGCGAGAACCCAAAAATGTTAACATTGTGATTGGGATTATATGCCTTGTGGAAAAACAAATTGAAAAATGACAAATTATTGAAGAATAGTAAACAGGCAGTCGTCTGCACAGACTCAAGATATTAAAAGAATATAGTCACTTCATTTATGAAAGGGAAAAGAAAGCTTGACAAAGAAAACTTGCCTATTAATTTACGACTAAGAGCTACTACTATTTGCGTAAGCAGATAACACTGGACCAGTAGATTGGATTTGAATCTTTAACATTTTTGAATTGATTGAAGAAATGATTCCCAGATTGCACCCAGTAACTTCTAAGTGCTAATCCAAGTGTCTAGCCTTCACCCTAAACTGAACTACGCGTGGAAACTCAATTTACCAAGAAGCAAGTCAAGCATCCTAGTACTATACAGATGACCTATGAACGCAGCATTAAAAAGTTAGAATAGGCATGCAAAAGAAATTATGCTATATGTCACATTCAGTAGCAAATAGGTGAAAGTAATCAATATATTTCCTGTTAATGAAATTTCTGGGAACTTATAGAAAACTCACCTGATTTGTGCAAATCAGATAGAAGTGGAAAACCGTAAGGCCACCCACGAACCAAACGGCAATGAAGCAGTACACTAATAGAACGTCTGACAAAATATCATGTGACATGGCTTTCCACATGCTGCCTTTTTGATGAAGAATGTTGATCCAAGAGAACACGAAGACATATATGCATAAAATCGTCGATGTTGATATAAACATATAGAAGAACCGATAATTACGCTGCAAAAACAGCATGAAAGATGTTCCTGTTACTTATGGAAAGAATAGTAAGTGCCAAACCAAATGAGAACAAAATATTCCATCAATATCCCTGATTATTTGATAATATTGAGTCCATTGCTTATAGTTTTCTCGTTGAAGTATTTCAGCTAGTTATCATAAATTTTAATGACTTACTTTTAAATGACAGGCTGTGTTGTCAGATATATGTAAAACATATAAGTTCATTTTGAATTGGTAGAGGATCACACATGTTGTGTATGTGTAACGTCATTTAATTTTCTCCATGAATTTATAATTAAACAACTGAAAAGCAATATATATCAACACCACTCAGAGTCTAATATTCCGCATGGTTATGAAAATATCAATTCTGCATAGTTTATATCCTTGTAATAGAGTGCCCAGTTTAGGTGCAATGATGATGAATCTGTTGTGACAATTTTGACTCTTCTTTCATAAGGAGATCGTAAAATTTAGATGTATCAATACAACGCAAGTACATTGAATGCAAGTAGTGTCTAAACATATGTACATGATCTTAACTTTTCTTCCCCGAGAAATAAGAATGTCTAGAATGACATGACAGAGAAGGTCAAAGATGCTCTTTGTTGGTTGTCCATGGTGTACATAACTCAAAATTACAATTACCACTCAAACAATTTTCTCGTGTTGAACAAGGGATGGAGTATCAGAATCATAGTATCAAGAAAACATGGACCCTTAACTGATTTATGTATTGCAAATTGCAACTCATTTACATGACTAGTACACATTATATGACCAGGATTTGCAGAAACAATTTCATAAATAATTTTCCCGTGCATATAAGAAATTTGACGTGCAGATAAAAATAGGCAACAAGCAGCTTTACAATCAGCACATATTGGGTGGTAACAAAAAGACATAATATTTTGGGATTAAAGCAGGGAAACTGAACATGGAGTAGTACATGACTAATATGTGATTTTCTACAGTTGACAATTGTGCATTCCTTACTTTAATATCGTAAAATGATTTCATATACACGATAACAGAATTATCACAGGACAAAGAATCTCTCACATGCATTCAAACCAAGTTGAACATAATCATTGATTTTATCACCACCAAGATAATTGCCAGCCAAATATTATAAAGGTGATGGGTGACTGAATAAGCTCATATAATAACGGGATGAAAACACTTGCAGTTGCTAAATTTTAGTGATATTTCATACTGTCAGTAATTTTTTTTTCGTATAAGTTGGTCGATGAACTTAAAAGTTAGTTACAATTTGTTCATTTCATCCAACTTTCGTTAGTTTGATTAACGGAAAATTTGATGTGGCCATCTAGTTGGTAGCTAGTTACCAAAGAACTAGCCTGGCACATCATTTTGTGTAAGCCAAACTGATGGACATTGATGCAGTGATCAAATTGTAAAGTTTAAGTTTATTTATCAACTTGAAAGAAAACAAAATCGGTAACCAACAAGATGTATCCTAATAGTTTAGTGACAGACAACCAGTGTATTAAACCCAATAACACCGTATATCCAATCAGTCATGGTGCAGTACTTACTATGCCAATGCATTGACCGACCCATGGACAGTGATGATCAAATCTCTGAACACAATTGTTGCAGATGGAGCAATGAGATGCGCGGGGAGGACGGTAAAGCAAACATGTTTCGCAGAACTTCACTTTAACAGTGTGCTCATTCACGATCACATCCTTTGTTCGGGGAAGTTTCAAATGAGGAGTCCTCCCATTGATCCACTCCATTGAAGGGGTGCTCATCTCAAATGTTTCATCACACTCGGGAGGTCTTGAATTCCGAGGTACAACCCCAGGATCTCTGCTGGATGTTAGGAAGAGAAACATTGTATCCTGCATTAAATCCAAATATCAACAAGCTATCTAAAATTGATAAGATATTCAATGCGCGTTAATCTCAGTTCTATACGAGTATTTAGAGGAACTAAATATCAAGAAAACATTCTCTTAATGAAATTTAAGGCAGGATAAAGCTATTATTCAGAAAGAATTATACATAACTACACAAAGAAGTGAAATTATAAACAGACAGAAAAGTTTGATTGATTTCAAATGTTTTGGAAAACGAGAACTTTTTGAATCATTTTGCGAACATTGTAGGAAAGTCGTGGAAACCTTGTATATTTTACATAAACTGATTTTTTTATTTTAATTATTCAATCTTCACTTGCTGAGAAGAAAACTTGTTTATGTGATATAACTTCCACTGATACTGATTACTTTAAATGCAAAAATTAAGACAAAATTGATTTTATTGGAAGTTTTATATAGAGTTTTGAAATTTCCTTGCATTTCTTTTATAATGGAAATATTTTTTTAAAATTTTAAGGGATCTGTATAGAAAGTTTTAACCGTGCTAGAGTTGAATGTTATCTTGCAATGAAATAATCAACCATGTTTAAAGTCCCAATAATAAAAAAACTAAAATAAATCTGAATTCTTAGCAGATAATGTGCACTTCAATTCCACATAGTGCCTTTAAGTCTAGCACCTTGTCAATCTTCGACACTCAAAAAGAAAATACACAAACCATGAGTTCAGAAAAATATTAATAGTTTCCCGAGGGTGCATGCTCCCTCAGCAAATACGATTATTGATGTTTAACTTATACGATTATTGATGTTTACTTACCAGAATGGTTAAAACTATTGCCACAATAAGTACCGAATACCAGTGCATTGCATTTTTGTTTCTTTGATGTTTGATGATGGAGAATATTTTAATGCAAAACCCAAGTGCAGGGCCTACAATTAGGAATGTTGATAAAAACAACGATGAGCCATCGGGACCAAAGATGAATCTTCCTCCAAATAAGAATCTCTGGAGCATTAAACAGAACAAAAAAAACAATTGAAATCGAAGTGAATGCTTAATATCGATTGAAATAATGGAACTGAATACGGGTACTATCACTATCCAAATTTTACTCAGATGGTCTGTGGGAATAAAAAACCATGGGAATAAAAAACCAGTTGATTTCAAAGGCACCACGAAGACATAATAGTCTAAATCAATTTATCCTAACAGTTTAAACTTTAATTTGAAGTCTTCGAAACATGATTATCTGTTCAGATAGAGATACTGAGATCAATCTCCCATTTTCCATTTATGAAAATTGTACACGTGTAATTGTTTCTTGAAAACGAATGCGAGGATAGTTGAGCACAAAATTTAAGGTAAAAAAGTGTGTGTATTTATGGATGAGATGGTTCAACAACAGTTAAGTCATATTGGAAACCTAAGCATAAAATTTGAATTCCAAGCCAGAAAACATTGTCATTTTAGTAAAAACTATAACCCCAAATAAAGGAATCAGACATTTGGTCAGGTGATTCAAACAGCAAGATCTTGAATATGAAATAGGAGAATCCACATATGCCAAAACAACAATGCTATAGGTACAGGAATATTTCCAGAGAAATCATACAGATGGACACTTGACAGATTATCATCGGAAGATGATAAAAACACAAAAAAAAATGCAGCCATACAGTTGCTGCCGTATACAATTTCTGTCCCACGTTCAGAATAATTCATGCCCAAACACCTACTTTCTCAAATCAAATTAAACCATTTTTTCTCTAATGATTAAATGCAATAATTTCACAATCAATAAACAAAAAGAAATGACTCACATTGTTTCCTCTCCATACTTGATAAAGCCTCTTTGGTTTGGGTTTTTCTTGGTCCATGTAGCTCAAAAGCCAACAACCCGGAAATCAATTCAAGCTGTTAATTTCCAATCACAAAATTGAAAACCCTTTTCTTCTCTTCTTCTTCAACAAAATCCCACATGAGCAAAACACGTCAAAATCCAAAACCTGTGTGTTCTGTCGAGTCTTTATATTACATGTCAAAACATTGGACTTCCACGAGTTGTCGTTTGGATTACAAGAAAATGGTAAATCTGGTTGGCTACAGAATGTCTGTGTGTGTGTGTGTGAGAGAGAGAGAGAGAGAGGTTTAGAATATGATGGAGAACCAGCTGCGTTTTGCTCTCTTCTTCCTGGCACAGACTGACGGGATTTCCCAGGAAGAATGTCTTTAAAAATTCTTGTGTTTTAAAGATTCACATTTTTCTCTCGCTATTATTAAAGAATTTATTTTTATATTTTTTCTGTTAGGTTCTCTATAAGGTGTCACTTAACTAACTTCTCCTTTGAATCTGCCTACGGTAGGGTAGGAGGTGGGTGGGTGGGGTGAGGGTGAACCCTGGATTAAAATCTGATTTTAATTTAAATCAAAGTCAAACAATCAATATTAACATCTTTTATGGATCTCACGTCTTTTCGACCACACATTTCATAAACTTCTATCACAATTCACTAAAAATCTAATTTTAATTTTTCGCCAAACACCATTTAAGACTTTCGTCTCCACTATTTTTCTTTGTATATAACTCTTCAACTGTCCTCATGAGATCAGATTCCGTCATTCACTTTTCATCCTACATTTTTCTCCTATCAAGAATTTACAAATTTGTATCACTTCAATGCATATTAATTCCACGTCGTTCTTGAATTGCAACTTAAGAGTTTAACGTTTCTTTGAGGTAACTGTTGAGTTACTTCTTGAATGAAAATTGTGAAAGATAGAAGTTCTAAATATCCTAAAAGTTGAAGAACATGCATGCAAATTATCCAAAAAAAATTATCGTTTCGAAGAATTTTATAATTATCATACTCCTTCGGTTGAATTCATATTTTACATTAAACCCATGTTTGTTTCCATTATTAAATAGAATTTTTATCGTTGCTACAATTAGTAAGCCGTAATATTTGACCATTTTGTATCATAGTGAACCCACTTTTTTGAAAAAAAGGGATCAAAAAATTATTTTCTTGTTGAAATAATGTGAAACAAACAGGGGATAAATTCATCGTACGGTTACAATCATCATAAATAGATAACGTCTAGATTTGAATTCGTAATTTTTACACGTTCTATTTCATTTATAAGTTTAAGAAGAGATAAATTATTTTACACACATGAAAATTATTTTAAATGTACATTTTAAAATGAATATATGCATACTGCAAAGCTGCTTTAAATATGATATTACTTTGAACACATATGCTCCTAACGTCATTGCAATAACTATTGTTTAATGAATAAATGGCGGCAAGTAACGTGCAAGCACAAAACACTTTTCTTTTATACAATATTTTTTTATTAAGTTGAAAGCACGACTTCAAAATAATACTTTCTCTTAAATTATTTTTATTTCATTAATTTCCTTTTTTTTTTTTTTTTATTGTGAATGTCACTAGAATAATCTTTGAAACTTGCTTTCTTGTTGCATGAGTTCATTAGAAATTTTTTAAGTTTCAGCTCATCCTAACANTTATATCGAATCACGACAAGTTCATTGGTGATACCAACAAACATTTCCCATCGATTACTTTTATTTTGTCAAATAAAATTTGTTAATTCAACTATAATCCGTTACTGATGCCAACAAATATTTATTTTATGTCGATAGAGAATTTCACTTATTTTTCAAAAAGGTCGGTATAAATAATTATTTACTTGTTAAAGTATATGAAATTTGCACACTTGTTTTTGGCTTTCATAAAAAAAAAGTTGATTTCAATCTGAACATGAAAGTGAGTGGTTGAGATTCGACAAACAACATTTTAAGTTAAATCGGAAATAAACAAGTTACTTATTTTGAAAGCGACACTTACCAACCTCACTACTATCAAAATAAGTAACTTTTTTTCCGACCTGAAAAAGGAAATAAAGATCAAAGTACTACGCTAAGGCGGATCCTAATGAAGTTACCGAAAAAATGGGATAAACACCAAATGATTATTAATCATGTAACGTAAACAAAAGCAGCTAGTATCAGATTAAACTAGACAAATATGCAGGAAGGAAGCTAACAAAATTAACAAACTCCGTCTAATTCAGTTTCCACTTTCCATTGCTACACAGCTAACAAAAGTAACGGTTCTGTCATCGAGAACTCATATTCTGGTTCATATGCATACCTCTGAAAAATCGAATATTTCAGATTGAGATGAGCAATTTCCTACGATGAATTAAGGGAAAACGACGTGCAGCACTGCAGATGCAAAAGACATTAATCTTTATGTTGACACTGTACCTACAGCGTTTGCAAAAGCATTTAATTAGACTTGCAGATTACAAATTTACAGGGTACATATCAAGGATCATGAAATACACGTACATTCTCGAATTCTGCCTTCCAATACGAATCAAGATAGGAGGGACATTTGTTATAAACATCAAAATTAGATGTCAATTGTTACAAGTTCAGAGAAAACTTTCCATAAAGAAGCAGAAGGGTAACTTCATTCAGTCTCTGAGTTTTGGTTTAAATCTTAAATTAGTCGAAGTTTCAAAGGGTCGGATCAAGATCAACAGTCAGAATGAAGTCACAAAACCACACGTGAAACACCACCCTAATGAGACTCATCAACATACCGCACTGCTACACAGGATGGACATCGAATGTATAAGAGATTAAAGTTACAGCCAATTTATTAACTCAAGCCTTTCCTCTTTCCCAATTATCTTAATCCAACGTGCTCAAGTTTTCTTTACAAACATATATTCACCAGATTCGGGCTAATGAACAACCGGGTTGCTGTCCAAGTTCCTGTTTTGTTTATTAATAAGGCACTAAACTCCCAAAAATTTGGAAATCCAAGCAGTTTTCACTCACAAGAATTTGAAATCCTTCGCTCTTCAATCCATTGATATTATGATTAAAACTGTCACTATTTAAGATAATCCATTTGAGTTAAATTTGTTTGACGTGATCAATGATTAGAGCTACAAATCCAATGAAATACAACATTCAAAGTGCATATTTCAGAATTCATTAAATCTAATTCTCATAAAAATTACCCTGAAGTGAACAGACCGCTAAACAAGTCATACAATTTTCTGGAAGAAACATAGAAGTGAGAGCATCTAAAGCAAGAGAACAAGAATCAATTTAGAAGTTCAAAGGTGTGAGAGAGAGGAAATAACCAACCTTTTGCAAGAGGCATCAAGTATCAAGATCCACCGTTTTACTTTGCATTGACAATCAATAGAAGTGGCCTCTGCATTTCACCGACCCACAAGAGCACTTTTTTCTTCCATGGATTCCTTTCTCAGATGAAGCCATCCCATAATCATATGTTAACTCTTGCATTGGAGGAATATGTCTACTGGCGAAAAAAGCAACATGGACATGTGCATTGCTATTACTTTCCAGTAAAACTGGCTGCCAAAACACATTTGGCGAACAACTATGGTTCATGAAACGAGCTACATTGCCATTATTTTTTGCATTTATAATGAGGGGAAATGGGACTTTTAAAGAACCATTAGAATCATCATGCACAGATCCCAATGGTTTATAGTTGCGAGTCGAATCAAAAATATAATTATCTTCGTTTTCATTCCCGAAATCACCTATCCTAGATGCATCAACAACATCCCCTGCATACTCACAAATAAATCCACCTGCCCGAATGGGATCCCAGGACCTAAGTCCCCATCCTCTATTCTTCGTTTTAAAAACTTCCAGACGTACCTTCAGACCAGCTTGAGATATTCGGTTCCTGCAGTTAGGAGGACACGCACAGGTAGTGCCACACTCATGTATCAAGGAGCTGTAAGACATTAGGACACCAAGTGATGTACAAGGGAGATATCCCCCATTTCTCTGGCTGCAAGGGCAGCTACTACTGCCTGGTTGACATCCATTCAGGCAATGACAGCCTGAAAAAGGCTTAGGAGCCGAAAAAGGCTTCGAGTACTGGAGTATAGGACTGTATGTGAAGTAAGCAGGTCCATTTTCATCATCAACTTCATTCACAAGAGAGACCGGCAGACTCTCTGCACCTGATGTTATATCAGGAAGGATGAACCCACTCCTTGAGGTGTTTCCATACTTCCATTGCTGAATTGATTTCCACAACGTAAATGCTTCAGGTTGCCCGGGTTTTCTAATCAATTTGTACTTGAAAACATTACATCCTAACTTATTTTTTTCTATCCACGACTCCTCAATTTTGTAAAGGCCGTCGTAAACATAGATCTTCCCATTCGAACAGCTAACATCCTTTACACCACGTATGACTCTTATCTCACTGGCCTTATGCAGACTCTTTTCCAAAGCAAGATTCCCTCTTTCAAGTTTCTGATCAAACACTTGCCCATCTTTCCTCTGCACTCCGCCCTGGCCAGTGTAAATCAACACATTTCCGTCGCCGCCCTGATCATCATATCCTCCAGACGAGACAATGCTGACGGCCAAAGGTTCTTCATTCATGGTAAGTTTGGCACCCATATAATCTATCCCAGCCATAATTGGAGCATGTAACCCCACTATACACAGCTCCATTCTAAAGAAGAAAATATCGCCCACTTCAACTCCAGGTACATGCCCGATCCTCTTTGTGCTATTTGTCCGAACACCTTTGGCCATCAAAACTGTACCAGCCGTCAGGTTCGGGTGTTTAGAAATCACCGGAGATGCTTCTTCAATTTGAGTAAGCCTTCTCCTGACCAAATCAAATACCAAGAGTATCGTACCAGCTACCTCCTTGTCACCACTGGTTCTTCTAAAATCATCCAATTCGTTAAGCTTAAATGAAGTAATAAGGTTATTAACTATCGTCTCAACAACATTGTCTCCATTGCTGTCTCTTTTCTTCCTTGGCCGGCCATTTCGTTTCCCTGAATTGCTGGCATTCTCCACATCACTCTGATTCTGAGAATCAGCATACCCATCTTCTATAGATACGCTTCCTGATGCATAAGTAGTAGTCCTATTAGATTGCTCCATTCGCCCTTTTGCTGGGTTTATTGGAGTTCTAAAGGAATTCAGTGGAACAGGAGACTGTATATGGGTCCCAAAACCGAATTTCCCTGCTTGATCGGCGACACTTGATGTGGTGTGTTGAGAAGCACTTGGAATCACGAATGGGTAAAATGGTTGGACCCCGCGTGGGAAAGGACCAGTCGGTGGAACACACACAAAGGGTGCTGGCTGGGGACTTGAGATAGATGACATACCAGGTGCAGTTGGGAATACCGGGACAAGACATCTCAACGGCTTCAAATCCAAAACCCTGGACTTATCAATTGATCCAGATGGAAGATTGGACTCTGACCCCAAATCTTGGTCCATTTAACCACTTCACAGCACACTTTCTACAAGTTTCCGAACAATCAACTCACTCGTCAAATTATGCACAAAAGTCCCTAGTAAGTAAGTAATAACCACTACTCAACGCTCTTCTTGTCCACCATACAAGGAAAAAAACTTTTTTCCTCGATTATGATACTATTAACAACGGTAAATGCAGTTAAAGAAAAAACACAATCAAATTAATTAAGCCCTATAAATAACAAACCCGTACTCAAAGGCTTAAAGGTGCTAACTTTAACTCATACTCTGGTACAAATACTCTTCCTGCAACATGAAACAAATGCTATTAGCAAAATGACACAAAATCAGAAGCAAAAATAAAATCATTAATGAAGTGAACAGAAAAAATCCTACACTTCACCATAAAGACCCATTTGCAAATTTAGCAAGAAATGAGGTTTAAACCCATAAAAATACACGAGCAAATGTACAGAATAATAAAACCCATTTCGAAATCCATGGCAAAGATGCAACTTTTACATTGAGGTCAGGAGGGGACTTAAATCAAGAAGATAAAAATAAAAATACTTATAAGTTTAACATTAAATTAAGATTAAAAAAGTTTATAGCTTTTGTACTAAAG
>CAIGRB010001939.1:86043-103069 GCA_903798255.1 Fraxinus quadrangulata | reverse complement strand
AAAATCTCTTTGGTTTTTGAATTACGTTACACGTACATAATTCATAACATAACCATTCATATAATGTAATGTACCCGTAGCATAACTTTTGATTTTTTCCTACTTAATTATTTTATTATGAAAATTGTGAATATACCATTTTGCCCCCTCATTTAAGTTGTCCATCAAAATTGCAATTTTACCGATGACTAACAATATCATGGATTAAATCAGTTATTTGGAACATAATTGTAGTTAAGTATAAAGGTTTGAGACTGCAGTCGCCAAAATTAGAGATGAAGGTATATTCAATTTTCCTTAAATTTAGCACAAAAGTTGTATATTTTGTGTCATGGACTTGGTTCTTTTTAACACTTAGGTTTTCAATTTCGTCTACTATATTATTAGTTAAGTTAGCCTCCCAATGAGGTGACTTTCAACCAATTTCAATTATCCATTACTAGGAGCATCTTCAAAAGAAAAGAACATATTTTATAATTGAGAGAACATTCATAAATTTAAAAAGTATAAATTTTTAAGTACTTTGATAGACTCTTTATATATAAAATTTAATATTACTATTCTAAAAAATTATTTATTATTTTTTTATCTTTTATTTTTACTAACTTCTCCCTGAATTATTAATATTATTTTCTTCACTTAAAAATTGAAATATTTTAAATGCATTTAATTATTGAGCTTTTCAAATTTAGAGAAAAACTTTAAGTAAAAATCTTAATTTAAATAGTCACTTGGAACATAATTTCAATGATTGACCTTTTAAAATAATATTTTGTATTTAAATGGTCTTTTGACAATATTCTCGAAGCTCGCATACACAACAATCTTTGTATATACAATGTCCTTGGATTTGGCACATGTATGAGGTTTCCTGCAATAATAAAAATATTTTAAATAAATTATTTAAGATACAAGTCAACAATAAATATATTTTTTAAAAAACTTAAATATAAGTCCTTCAAAATTTTATTGTTTGTTTGTAAAAAAAATTTTGAATAGTGATTTTTTGAAAAATGTATATTTTAAAAATATGGAAACTTTTTGAATTCACGTACAAAATATTTTACTATGTAAATATATGGTTGGAAATAAGTACAAAAATTAAAGAATTTTATTTTAAAGAGAGACAAACTGAGACATTTTATTTGGGAGCAACATGCGTGTTTGTCTTCCATTTTTATAGTATGAATGCATTTTTAAATAGTAAATTGGTAGAGAATATGTGATTAAAAAATAAGGAAATTTTTTGAATTTATCTGTAATAATATTTTATTGAAAAATATGTAGTTCAAAAAGAGAGTGAGAAAAATGTATTTCCGAAAATTATGTCTTTTATGAAAAAGCATTTGAATAGCAATGGGAGTGAGCCAACCTGTTCCAGGGAAATTTCACCATAGCCACGCAACTTACAGATTTATTTCACGTTGGTTACCTAACTTAAATTCATTTCAATTTAGTCACCTATCTTATATTTTTATTTCAATTTGACCTTTCTACCTATCACCTAGAAAACTAACCGCACTTGTAAACTTCCCAACAATATTTACAATCCAACTCATACAAATTTTTAACTACAAGTCTTCAATGGTTCAAGGATCATATATGAAATTTATATACTCAACCCATTCTAGCAGTTTCAAGTTAGGCCACAAAATGCACATGTTAGGTCACCAAGTGTATTATTTCGGTTCTAAAGATTATGAAACTTTGCTACTGTGCTCGAGATTAAATCTCGGGGTCAAATCACGAACACCACTTGACGCTTCCCTATTGGAGGGGTGCTTGCATAATTGAAGATTATTAAAGAAATAATCAAATCAAATGCTTATTTGAAAAAAAAAAAAAAAAAGCTTGAAATATATTTTATTAATTTTTATTGAAATTGCTAAATTGTTCATTAAAAACTCTAGCAAACAATCCCTTAATACTTGTATAACTAACCCATGTTTGGTAAGGATCAAAATCTACCCCCAAAGTTTATTATTTTATTGTTAAAGATTAATAACAAAATAATCAAATTAAGTGCTTATTTGGATAAAAAAAGGCTTAAAATATACTTTATTAATTTTTATCAAAATTGCTAAATTTTTTATTAAAAACTTTGTCCGACAACCACATGTATAACTCATCTTTGATAGTGATTAAAATGTAGATTTTAATCTAAGCCCTTGTTTGAATTTCATTTTTTCAAAACTCATTTACAACTACACATTCTTCAGCAAAATAATTTTACAAGTGGATCAATTTTTTTTAACCATATAATTTTCAAAAAATAACTATTACAAAACACATTTTTCCTCAAAATGGGGCTCAAATAATGATCAAGTCAAAGTGAAAAATTAGTTTTAATAACATATTTATGAGATAAGTAATTTTTTAATTATATATTTTATTAATTTTTATTAAATTGAAATATAAGTTAGGTGACTAAGCAAAATGAAATTTTCCCAGGTGCACAATGGTTTCATTCTCGGTTCGTACTTCACAGTAATTCCTCCACCAGTCTCCACCCAAAACCACTTCCCCAAATATAATGGACCCTGAAATCGCCTACACAAAACAAGCACAAATCAGCTGATTACTCTCTCACAAACACACAATGGATCGAGAAGAGAGGCGGACTTTAAGTGCTTATGGAGACATGGGACCCACCAGCAACTCCATAGCCACCTTTGAGCACAACCACCACCAGCACAGGATCTTCATAGATGATGAGCCTGAAAATGATGCACCAATCAGCACTACAGATTGTGGGTACACAAGACCCTTTGTGTTTCTTGATATAATATGGAACTTGGCATTTGTTTTGTTGTCATTTTCTGTGCTTTTGACCACCATTCAAGAAAGACCCTCGACTCCTTTAAGGATTTGGATAGTTGGGTATGCTCTGCAGAGCCTTCTACATGTGGGGATTGTGTGGGCTGAGTATCAAAGGAGGAGTCTTGATGATGTTGGGGTTCGAGAGTTTAACTTTCGTGGTGTCTTTTCGTTTTCTTCACTGTGTCATAACAGGTAAATTCAGTTGATTTTTGTTTATTGAACTCTCGAGGATGTTCAATCGATATATTTTTTTGTTATGTGTTTGATTGGCTTTTTGAAGGGTCCTAAATTTAGATTGTGCGATTGATGTTGGCATGTTGATTCCTCTTTTCAAGGAATTAAATGATATCCCGGAAGACCCTTCAAATGCAGGCTTGTTAATTTGTTCATTATTGCGAGAAATGGGTTTAGGGTTGTTAATTTAGTAGTTTTGGGATATGACCTTTTTCTGAATATTGCTTTTCATGGATCTTGACTTCTTTCACCTTCTTTGTTTTGAGTTGTTATTTTGTGTAATGGAGCTTAGTTTTGAGTATGAATGAATCCGGAATCAATGGTTTTGTAAACATATGGCAACTTGATATATTAAACATGATTGATTTATTTATTCTTGACTTGATTGTGTGGAAAGTGATAATGCCCTTAAATGCCTTTATATATTTCCCGTGCAATTGGATTCTCAGCTAACTAGCAATTGTGGTTCAGCTATAGAGTTAGTTTAGAATCCAATCGCAGATGAGAGAAGTAAAGACACCAATGTGCATTATAGCTTTTGATGTGGCGAGTCAAGAATCAAGATGAAACTGATCTCGATTGCTACAGGTCAAAATATCTAGTACTGGACCTGTTCACAAAATCATTGAAGCTGTATGGGTTCGGCAAGTTGAAGAACAAGATAAGAACTGGAATTTTTGAGTGAAGGGGGACAGTGTTTATCCTTATTCATTAGGATTTGTTTATCATTGTTTTGATATGACTTTATATCCTTATCTGAGTAGGTTTTTATCTTTAGCTATCGTGGATAAAATAGGTTTATGGTATATTGATAGAAACCTAACTGGACTACTTGGTCTCCATTTGTTTATTATTGTTGTACCCTAATATTTATGAGGTCATTGTTGGAAAATTTCGTATTGACATTCGAATTGAACAAAGACCGTCCCCCACCCACTCCAAACTTTGAAGTTCAAACCTTACTAATATTTTGAAAAGGGTGTAGTTATGATTGAATAGTGTGGATGTGAATTTGAGGGAGAAGAAAGGAAGAGGAAGGGGGGCTGCAGAGCTGTTTCTTCTACCAGTGAGCAGCAGCAAAGTAACTATGGGAGAAGGATAAAGAAGCAGAAAATGGAGATAGGGAAAAAGGAAAGAGCAGAGAGACGAGAGACGAGAGAGAGTGTGAGAGAGAAACCGAGCTAAATAATCTGTTGTAATTTTGATACTGATAGGTTATTTTGGCCCATAATTTCATATTTCTTCATACTATTAGATGTTCAAATCAATCTCTTAAAGTTAACTATCCACATTTTATCACATGGATTAATCGAAAGAGAAGGGGAAACCCCTTTTTTTGTGTGTGTGTGTGTGTGTGTGTGGAAGATATAAAAGATTATTTCCTAGTTCATGTTTTTATTTAATGTACTTCAATAGCCTCATGTTTGATATACATGTTTTAATTTAAAATAGGAAGCTCACTAGTAGTCTATGAAGCAAAGACATGAACACATGTATCGGACACGACAACACGCGATTTTTCAAAAAAGTACTGACACGACATGTTGATCAAATTCCTTAAAATTCTTCATTTATATAGTAAATTTATTATTTTTCTTGTTGAAATCTTTTAAACATGAGTGTCTATTTATTATTTAATAAAAACTTTGAGTTAAAAATATATAATATTTTTTGATAGAGCAAAAAAAATGATCGTGACATAGTGTCCAAAGAGTGTCGGTATCCGACACATATTCAACATGTGTCGGACACGGACACGTTACTTTAGTTGAAGTTCCCGTGTTACAAAGCTAGTGGTTATTGATTTTTTTAATTGAATTCTTAATCACTCTATTTAAAGCGTGAAAAGTCTTGCTCCAGTTCATATTCTACTCTTATTTTTAGCACCTGGGAATACAGATAATGAAGCTTAAGAATTTATTACAAGATCTCGTGGTGTAAATGATTTCAATGGTCAACAATTGTAAAATTATGATTCTCTTTTTTCGATAATTTTCAGCATTATCAAGAAGTTGGAATCCATTAATACTGTGATATCATCAATTTGGTGGGTGTTTGGATTTTACTGGACTGTGACGGGTGGCCAAGCGCTTCTACGAGACTCTCCCCGGCTATATTGGTATGTTGTACGTTTAACATTTGAAAATGATCACCCCCAATCTAAATGAAATCCTTGAATGATCTCAGAAATGTAAAACGATTTTAGCAGTTTTGCAGTTCTCATAAAACGTGTAACATTTCAAGGCATGCTTTTGATCGCAGAAAATGGCTGTTGTAATGCATAATATCGATTTAGTTTTTAAATTCATATGAAGATTTCTTCCCCAATTCAGAAATTCACCAGGATTAGAAAGAATGAAATTTTTTGAATCCCCATCCCAACAGAACACAAAAATAAAAGATCCATCAAGTAAATGACATTTCTCGATTTGCTTTTACAGCATAAGATGCACTACGATCTCCCTCAAAAATTAATTCTCTAATTTGCAGGTTATCGGTGGTTTTTCTAGCCTTCGACGTGTTCTTCATGATCTTCTGTATCGCAATGGCCTGTATCATTTTCTTTGCATTGTTCTGTTGCTTTCCTATCTTATCTACAGTTGCCTATGCTATGACTATTGGAGAAGGAGCCTCTGAAAATGATATTAGGGCACTTCCCAAGTATAGATATCGCCTGCCCAATGCTTCGGGAAATGATAAGAAGCAAGAAGAAGTTAGTATAATTACAGAGTCTGACGATAGTAGTCCCGCAGCTGAACTCGCTCTTAATCCAGAGGATTCTGTAAGCATTTATGCCTCCATCTCGCTGTATTCTTTTTCCGTTTCAGGTCAAGCGAAATTTTCTTATGTTTTTCATACAATGTATGCAATTCTCCTCGCTATTTTTCATTTGTGTTCCATGGGGAACTTGAGATTAGACAATGGGAAGGAAGAAAACAAGTTTTTGATGGGCGGGGTCCCCATACTTCAGCAATGTGTTACTTCAAGAAAATCATTTGTTTAAATTTAACCGTTTTGTGTGTACTGAACTACTGATTCTTGCATGTATTGTCTATTAGAATATCTCCGTTTGTGTACTGATTGTTGCATGTATTATCTATTAGAATTTCTCGGAGTTGTTTCTGAACAATTTTTTCTCTGCTCCTGTGTTGCCAGCTTGAATTGACAAATAACTGATGCACTTGGTCACCTTTTTTCCCTAGTTTTGTTCGTTTTGGTGATGAATGTGTGTCTACTCAAACTCACACTATGATTTATTTTTCCTTGTAGGAGTGCTGCATATGCCTTTATAAGTACATTGATGGTGTTGAGTTGTGTACCCTTCCCTGCAACCATCATTTCCACCATGAATGTATTAGCAAGTGGCTGCAGATTAGTGCAACCTGCCCTCTCTGCAAACTTAACATTCTCAAGGGTAAGATGTCGGTATGAACATTGGCGAATTATTTTCGCAGAAAAAGGAGACCACCATAGAGACGTATGGGGCGTGCTCCTTTTTTAGGATTCTGCCTGCTAAATGTACAGTAGGAATGCAAATTCTGTGCATAGTTGCTCAAGGAATCTCTCTCTCTCTCTCTCTCTCTCTCTCTCTCTTTTTCTTTTTCTTTTTTTTTTTTCAGTTTTTGCTTTCTAATGAATGGTGTATTTAACTTCACTCAACTTAATTATGATATTTGCAGATATTTGCGTTTTCTTGATCAATTGTATGCGTGACATAAACCCCGATATATAAAATCAAGGGATTTTAAGCCCCCCTGCGCCCCAAAATTAAACATTGGGCTAGTAAAGCCGTCTTGGCTTGTTTTGCTACCCCTACTCCTTGGGAAGATAGTGAAATTGACAGCATTATCTGCAGACATTGATGCATATGTGCTAGTGCAGAACTCGTATTTGAAACCATTGAGATGCTTTTATGATCAGTCATATATCTGTACTAACGGCTACTTTGCAATCAATAAAGCCCGTCTTTGGGAAGTTCTACGAGCCAAACTTCACTTTACGTCATCCCGACTCTTTTTACGTGTCAAGATACACCCACAATTTTGGAGTCAATATTTCACACTAGATGCCTACGTCCGTCAGGCATCTACTCAAATTCGCACGGAGTGAATCCACCATTGTACTAAATGGTAGTTCCACTGAGAATAAGTAGCTTGTTATATCGTTCATCAGATTATGCCTTTAATCACAGAAGCAGGGAAGAATAAACAAGTGACCAAAACAAACTCCACAACAAGAGAACTGGGGCAAAGAAAAAGAAAACTCATTCTGAAAACGTACCCATGCTCGTCTGAAAAAACATGAACCGACAAAAATGAAAAATGATATCTACTGATTTTTTAAACGCAACTACATTAAACAAGGATTTGAAGTCGCAAAAGATGAATTTCAATGACATAGTGAGGAAACGAGTTAAGGTTTACACATTCTTGTTCTTCTTCAACTTCGAAGGAGGCCATCGTCCCTTCTTCCTCAGGTGGCGCTTCCTAACAAGCCTCTTTCTCCTTAGCCTAATCTTCTTTGCCGCCTTCATCCTCATCTTCTGCTCGAGTTTCAGCTGTAACTTGGATTCAAGAGGAAGGTTCTCAATGGGGACATTCTCCTCATTACTTTCCGAGGGAGGGACAGGAGACCCCGGATCAGTGGAGCCTACTCCATCAACATCAGAAGATGCCTTAAAAATCAATGTACCTCTCTCCTTGAGGATGAATGGAGTTAGAGTTCTGTACCCGACATATGATTTTGGCTTCAAACAAACAGAATTGCTGCATGACCTGGAGACTGATAAAAGAACCCAATTACAAAATTCAGTAACATTATCAACTTCACAAACAAGACTAGAAGTGGAAATCGATAATAACTACAAACAAAAGTTGCTGGTTTTAATTTTTTTCCTTTGATGAGCAATCTAAACTACTGAATTTGATAAGCTTAGTTTCAGTTCATGCATCCAGCTAATCAAATCCTTGGTAAAAACTACAAAAGTTGGATTCAGACGATCCTCCAAGAAGCTTGATGTCCAAAATATAATATGATTGCAAAAGTTAGTGCATACACATTCAAGATGAAATGGAGACTACACGTTCGAGAAAATATGCCAAAGAAGCTGCCTTGTTCAAAACGGGCTTAAAAACAAATAAACAATTACAAAAAAACAAAATGAATGGATCTACATTATATATAACCAAAATTCTATCTCTAATGTCAACAAATTGATAAGTAAGAAGCAAAGGCAAATGCTTCAGTCAATAGTTTTTCTCTGTGCGAGTATGTATCGAAGGGATAAATTAGTGCACCAAGAAAACGAAAACCCAGAATTCCTTAACAAGTAGAATTAAAAACACCACATATATATCAAAATTACCACAGCCAAGATAATGAGCGACGTGCAAAGACATATTCATACATATCGATAAAAAATTGTAGAACGCGGCAGTAAATAAGGAAGCATTATCGTACCTGAATACTAAAAAAAGAAGAATTTTTCTACTTACATGGGTGGGCAGTAATTGCAGAACGAATCGATGAAGGTGAGACCGAGGAGAGCGGAGTGGTGGGAGTGCTGGTAAAAAGGAGGACAGCCATTTCTCCTACTGGCATTGGGTTTTCTTGGATAAGCCTATCAACACAATTTTGTGTTGTACTTTATAAGAAAATTTCACTACGAGTCCCCCTTTAATTTTGTAGCATTATTGGTCTACTTGTGCCGAACTTTAAAAGTTTTTTTGATGGTCACCAAACGTATCAAATCGTTATTTTATTATTAATTAAATTTAAATTTTTTTCCTAATGATCACAAACATATCAAGTCGTTATCTCATTCATCATTCAATAACTCATCGTTAAAAAATTCAACTAACTCCCTGACATGACAACTAAAACGCTAATATGGTACATTATTGTTGTTATTTGATGATAGATCAGTCCAAAATACGTTTCCATCAATTGAATATCATTGCTCGTGAAGTTTACGGTATTTGTCCCATAATATTAAAATGTCACTTTTCACACAAATTTAGTTTCACTGTTAAAAACGTTGTTGTCACTCACTGCTTAATTCACTTGACATAGAAATCAACACGGTTTAGAATATGAATTTGGCTAATTCTGTTTGCACCATAAAGTCTCACTTTAGAAATATCACCAAATTCTTTCTGTGGCTTAATTAAAACAACTTTGTAAGTTTGGTGACTAAAGTGAAACAATTAGAAAAATTGGTGACAGATAAATTCGCTATATGCGTCTGTAACCCTAACTTTCTCCAAACTTCTTGACCGTTCGGAAAAAAACTCTCTGTTAACCCGTTGAAAAATGGGAATTGAAGGAGGAGAGGGAAGAGAAGTGATATTCAGAGATATTAGGAGATATTATTGTGAATACTGTGGGATTTGTCGCTCCAAAAAATCCCTCATCTCTTCTCACATCCTCCTGCGCCATAAGGTGTGCACCTGTAGGTGTATATATGGATTTTTTTGTTCATATATTTTTTTGAAATTTACATTCGTGTTGAATTTTTGTATTTTTAGCTGATAATATACGCACACAAGAAAGTTCTATCGAAAATTATGGATTTTGTAAAATATAGTAAGAAATAAAGCACATATTATTTGTTTTAAGTTGTCTCATTGCTTATAAATTTGCGACACCTTGATACGAATTAGAAATTTATATAAATTATATGAGTGATGACCACCTGCCCACCTCTAGTAGTACTTACAATTTTACCTGCATCTGCATCTGCATCTGGATTGCAATTTGTTATTAGACAGTGGAATTTGTGTTACTTGTTGGAGTCGTACTTAAGTGCTAACTCTGTTTCCTATAATATTAAACTTACTGGATAGAGATTTTGTAGGATTGGTGAAATTTTGTTAAAAAATGGACTTTGTGTGAATTATAGGAGGAAATGAAGGAAAAAGAGCAAAAGGAAGAAATAAAGGAAGGGGAAAAAATGAATACTTGTGACGAGTGTGGTACGAGTTTCAAGAAGCCGGCCCATCTGAAGCAGCATATGCAAAGCCATTCCCTCGAGGTAACTTGTGTACCTTTTGGGTCAATTTATTGATCATCACATCCATTGTTATTGCAACGTGGCGCGTTTCATTTGCCTATGAGATTTGTTAGTCTGCACTGAAGCTTTTGTTTAAACTGCTTTTATAATGGAATTGCCATGTGGAAAAATATTTTATGGAATGAAATGAGAAATTCTAATTCATGATTCACAAACACGATTCTTTTGTGTCTATGAATCATAATTAAAAGCATAAATTACACTAATTTGTCTATGTGAGTTATTGAAATGGTACTGGTCTTTTTATGCACTTTGTGCTATTTTCTGAAGTTGTCCGTGTGCTAAATACTTCAAATAGTAGATTTTACTTGTCGCTGTGTTTCAAGTTTCAACTTGTTTAATAACACTCCTTATTTCTGGTACCTTTGCAAATGAAGAAATATGATGTTGCAGATTGAAGTGGTTTGGAAAAAAATTGTTATGGATGGGCGTGAAGCATTGGATCCCACAGAAAAGAACTCCAAAATGCGAGAGGCAGCAACATTACCTTGATTGGATCAGTACCAGGTGGGGGACCACCTGTGAAGCTCCATCAAGTGAGCCTCAATCACGAACGTACTGATTTGATGTGTGGAAAAAAAATTTGCTTAATAGATGGGTGTGAAGCATTGGATCCCACAGAAAAGAACTCCAAAATGCTAGAGGCAGCAACAATACCTTGAATGGATCAGTACCGGGTGGGGGACCACCTGTGAAGCTCCATCAAGTGAGCCTCGATCACGCTTGTACTGCTTTAAGGTTTGAGGACTGTGTTGGTTTTGTATTGGAATAGAGCTCAAGTCTCTTCTGAAAGGGAGGTTATCCAAAATTTCTGTTCTTATTGTAACTTGTTCTGTTAACAGAGACCTTTTACTTGTCCTGTGGATGACTGCCACTCCTGCTACAGGAGGAAGGACCACTTGGCCCGACATCTGCTTCAGCATCAAGGGAAATTATTTGAATGCCCCGTGGAGGACTGTAAACGCCGATTTGCTTTTCAGGGTAATATGAAGCGTCATGTGAAAGAGAACCATTGCGAATCTTCTTCTTTTAATGCAGAGCGTTCCAAAAAATATATCTGTCCAGAAAGTGGATGTGGAAAAGTGTTCAAGTATCCATCCAAATTGCGTAAACATGAAGACTCCCACAGTAAGCTGTTTTCCTTTTGGAATTTCTCTTTAAGCAAGTTAAATTCTGGTTAGATAGTTTTGTTGGATAACCATATGTATATGTATGTATGTATGTATGTATATGTGCCACACTAACTACTTTTTCTGAACCTCTTGCACACACTGTTGGATACAGTTAAGTTGGATACAGTGGAGGCATTATGTTCAGAACCAGGCTGTATGAAATATTTCACGAATAAGCACTGCCTTATGGAGCATCTTTTGTCTTGTCATCGGTACATTGCCTGTGAGATATGTGGCAACAAGCAGCTGAAGAAAAACATTAAGCGTCATCTTCGAACACATGAAGTGGGGGTTTCCTCAGATAGAATCAAGTGTAGTTTCGATGGTTGCGTGCATACATTTTCAAATGTAAGCAGCTACAACATTTTACCAATCTAACATTCACTCATTCGTCCATTTGCATTATATTATTAATTGGTGCATGCATGTCGTATACACATTTGTCAATTAACTTTGAGTACATTTGGAACATGTTTGTCAACAGAATTTGCTAAAATATAGTGTGATGGTTTCCCTCTTTGCTTCAAACCATTTTTAACCTGCACTTTTCTTGTACAGAGATCAAATCTCAAACAACATATCAAAGCTGTGCACTTGGATCTTAAACCATTTACCTGTGGTATTCCTGGTTGTGGCATGAAATTTGCATTTAAACATGTGAGAGAGAACCATGAAAAATCTGGGTGCCATGTCTATACTCAGGTAACGTATTCCATTTACTTGGTCTGTAAGTTGTATGCTTAATTTGACCTTTGCTTTACAGGAAACGGATCTGATATTGAATTTTGTGTCCCACTTGTGTTCAGGGAAATTTCGAAGAGTCCGATGAACAATTTCGATTAAGATCAAGAGGTGGCAGGAAAAGGAAGTACCCAGTTATTGAAACTCTGTTGCGGAAAAGGATTATACCACCTAGTGAATCAGATCCCGTTATGCGCGAGGGTCCTGAATATTTATCATGGTTACTTAATGCAGAATCCGAGGATTAACTGTGAGATGCACTTTTCACGAGTATGTATTACGTTGTAGCCTTGCCCCGAAAAAGAAAAGTATATACAATTTCTTAGGTGTATATATCAATATTCATATTCTCCTGTTGTTTATAAGTTAGATGTTTAGGCAATATCAAAGTGTATTTGTCAATGGTTTTTGTTGTGTACTTGGTATCTCGGACAATGTTAACTGGATTTTGTTGTGCTGTCTTGCTGCTTTTTAAGTGGTTCCCTTTGAAATTGGATTATACAAGAAAATATGTAGTCATGATTTATGAATATCGGATTATACAAGAAAATATCGTTAACTTCATTTTTTGGGCCATTAGGCCCAACTAGAAGTTTAAATTGGGCTTTTGCTGCCTATCATGGCCTGATTTTGAGGTGGGCTTTATTGGTTCTGGTTTAATCCAGTGAAAGTTTTCCGAGGTTAGGCTTCCTTGAGGATGTGGACCTGAATCTGTAGTGAGATTTCGGGCTTTTATCCATGTCAGGACTATATGGATTTATGGGGAAAAATAAAATAAAAAATCAAGTAAAATATAGGCCAAATCAAAATTCAGACAAGTTTAAATTATCAAAAATCAAGTGATAACTAAATAATTAAATGTATTTTATTAATTAAATATATTAAGGTCACAATTTATTTATAATTACAAATTTTATAGCTTACAAATTATTTAACTGTCAAAGAATTTTAAATTAGTTGGTTACAAATTACTTTTTAGTCACAAATTATCGAATTTTTAGGTCACAATTAAATGGTTCATTATTTAATCAATCATATAGTTAGTCACAAACAACTAAATAGTTGGTTACAAACACTTTTCATCCGACCTCGTCCTGCCCCACCAAAACTACCATCAACACCAACATCGCTACCACCACCGCCAACAAAAGTCACAACTCCAAATGACTCTCAAATGGCATCGAATCTCAAAGTCGAGCTAGTAAATCAACTCGAGCTCAGACTCGATGAATCGATCACTGACATTTGCACTTCTTATCTTCGTGAACAATCCTCTGGTTTGGATTTGTCTGCTACCGACATTGCCATCTCCTTCTCTCTTGAGGTCCGTCGCTGCTAGTTGGTCTCCACTTCCAAATGCCAAGCCTCTTATAGCAGTTTCACCAAGCAGCGACTCAAGTCATGCGATGTCACGTCAGATTGGAGCTCCTTGGCTCATCTGTTTGATGATGATGATGATGAAAAGAATGGACCTGATGGATGCTCCAAAGTTGAATAGAAGAATGCCACTCGAGGGCCAAATGAGAGATCGTGGCGTGTCGCTACTGTGTTTTTGGTCGGAGAAGAGATTGGATGTGGCAGCGATTCACAGCGATCACAGCCGTTGGGAGAGAGAGAGAGAGAGAGAGAGAGAGAGAGGTTGGAGAGTTTAATTAGGTTGGGAGATGTGGTTATATATATTAATTTATAATATAATTATTCATATTAAATTATTAAATTGTAACTTGATTTTTTATTAAACATACTTCATATATGATTTTTGAAGTGTGATCTTTAAATACGTGCTTTGGTATAATTTTCACTAGAGTTATACAAGTAAACTACTTTTTGTGGCCTTTCTTGAAAAACAAATTTTATGGCAGGTAAAATTTTAAGTTAAAAACAAAACTTGAACATTGTAGTTAGAGTCTGTTTGGTATAGTTTCTGTTTTTGCTTTCTATAAAAGATTGTCCGAGAAAGTTATCTTGAATTAACTTTCTATAAAAAAGTTCTTACTATACAAAGTATTTTTAGAAAATTGTCTAAAGATAATCAAAAAAATGTCAAACAGGCCCTTGAAGTCCCTGTATGACTTAAATACGGATAAGTCTGGCCTATGTTTTTGTTTGGGATGTGCTACGCTCGTTTGTTAGGGTATGTTTGAATCCCATTTTTTGTGTAGAATGTATTTTGGAATAGTAGATTAATGGAGAATGTGATTAAAAAATAAGGAAAAAGTTTGGGTTTGTATGTAATATTATTTTATTGAAGATCGAGTGTTTGAAAACAAGAGAGAAAAATGTATTTTGAAGAAAAAAAAACTGAGGATCGAGCTTAATGTCCAAATAGGCAAATACTACTATGAAGTAGAAAGTGAATGCAATGATCGTGTCTCCATAAATCAAACATAGATACTGACCTTGAGAAATTCATTAGAAATGCATGTATCAAATTGGTGCCAATGTAGGAAAAGATGTGTAATCAAGTTTGGATTATTAGCAACATTTATTCGACCATTTTTGTCAATACTAGTTCAAAAGGCAATTTATATGACAAGTACGTAATAATGTGCGAGACGTGCACATTTAAGGCATGATCCATTGTAGAAATTAACTACGGAATATACGTCCAAATCTAATTGTAAGATGGGGGGTGGGCTCATTGACACAAAAATGGATCTTTACAACGACAAATCTTCCACATATTTGGATCGTAGTAGTTACATGCATTACTTGAGGTTATATTGAGTGTTCATTGAACTAAATTGTTGTTTAATGTTAATATTTGAGTCGATCAATATTTTCCATACTGCGTTAATGTTCGATTCACTAACACTCCTTCAAATAAGAGTAATTAGTTCATTGTGATGTATAGAATTTAACGTCGATGTGACTGAATCACTAGAATGGCTTGGAACGCAGCCTAACCCCATGGGTCATTTCGTGTCAAGTTCAAGTAGCTCGACCTAGCAAATTGTACAACTAGCTACCAATAATTTTTTAACTGCTCAATATTCCGTTGAACAAAAAAGTTTCGCTTTCGTTTGGGAAGAATTTTTATACAATTTAATTTAGGATCTTGTTAAATGTACGTCAAGATTTATATAATGGATTACATAATTTCACATGACACTCTATCATTCAACGATTTAAAATATAATTAACTTTTTCATTCAATCTTCTCCATTCATATTATATTATGTAATTTATTATAGATATTTTTTTATGTACAAATAGTAAAATTATTTAATTTATAAATCACGATGAATAAATGGATGATACTTATAAATTTATTGAAACGAAAGATTAAAATAAATTTGTAACCTCAAAAGCTTGTCTGGTCCTATTGGATTACATCAAGACGTCATGAGATAGTAAAGGATAAAGACATGTTTTGTTATGATTGACAGTGGCTTTGTCTAAGTCAACTCATACGTCAGCGCTTACGATATGACACCAAGTAGGGCAAATACCTGTGAGTAAGGAGTCAACAACCACCCCCACTATTGACGCTACTCACTTTTTCCCACAAAATATTCCATTCTCTTTCAATTATACCCTTCGCTACTCTCTTTCCTCTACCGTATTTTTAAAAGATTTAAATTTTCACATCATTTAATAAAATAATATAATTGGCAAGAAATTTTGATCGAGTTTCTCCATTATCTTCATTTATTGCAAAAGTTTTGTATGAAAGACGTGCAATAAAAAATTGTAAGCAAATAATCACATCTAAACAAATAATCCCATAACCTTCGTAAACCTGAAAAATAAATCTTTTTACCATTAAAAATGTAACGTCTCAATGAAAATATCTTTTTGGGTCGATTTTCGGTTCATTTTTAACTCGATTGAAATAACTTTCTAATTGATATTTTACCAAAGATTTGGACCGTCGTTTCGACTGTGCGGGTCCCAAAATTAACCCATCATTCTATGTTGAGGGAAATCAACATTGTACAGTGACTATCAGATAATCACGGCGTTCCGTGTTTGACGGTGTATGATTTGTCTGGGCATTTATCATGTGTTACAAGTCTAATTATGGCTAAATTGCAATAAAAAGTCTCAAAATTGAAAATACCAAGATAATTTTGTGGAAAATATTTTTCACGTCACCAACAATAAAACAGTGAATAAAGATAAGTATACAACATCGATTGATAATAATAATTGACAACCATGTATTGTTAAAATCCTAACATATGATGTACAAAACAGTTTTTTAAAATGAATGAATATGATGATGTCAAATAGGATGTCATCAAACAATGTTATCAATCAATGTTGTACATGTATCATGATTCATAAACAGTGTAAGCATTATAAAACAGAAGCAATTCAACAATTACAGTTTCACGAAAACCGGAATAAATCAAGGATATCATTATTTTAATTTTCTAATTTGGGTATTTTATTAATCTAATCCGAGAGATTAGATAGAAATTTAAAAAGAAAATAACAAAAAATTTCAACTTTTTTAATTCAATTATATCATTATGGGGTATAAAGAAAAAACAAGACAGTCAACTGGGATCTTACATTTAATTTTTTATTAATCAAATTGAGATTTTTAAATGACCAAAAATTTTGATATTTCAAAGTTATAACTCGATGATGACTATGATGACGTAGCACACAATGGTCAATATGATAAAGACTAGAATCAATTATTTTTACGTTCTCGAAGGAGAGAAGAAACAAATTAAATCCATGTTGGGGTTAAAGTTCTTGATTAAATTAAATATTTAAATCAAACCATTGCTCAAGTCCTAGTTTGGAGGAGTTGACAAGGGAATGTTCTTCCGAGCGATACAAACACGTCACGCCATAAAAGACTTGTGGTGGGGAAGAAGATAAATCATAGCATCATTGGACGACGAAGAAGATCATATGATCAAAGAGGTTCCATAAGATAGGAAATGAATAATATTTTCTGTTAAAATAAGATGCGTTGAACTCATAATTCAATATATACTCTCCTCTATAAATATAAGTAAATTCTCCG
>CAIGRB010001939.1:69623-85368 GCA_903798255.1 Fraxinus quadrangulata | reverse complement strand
CATTCAAACGAGCCATATCCCAAAATATTAACTACTTTTCCCATTTTACCCCTGTCACAGATTCCTTTACAAAAAAAAAATGAAGAAGAAAAAAAAAGAAATCGGAATTAAGTCGAACTTAATGATCGGAAAATGTCACTGATTGGAGCGGTCCCGGATAAAAGTTAACCTCATTAGTCATTTGCACCACATTACATGACTTCCCAAGATTCAAGTGTGGGGAAGTTACAAAGAGAGTTGAAGTCAAGCCCACCAGAGCCACCATCAGTAACCACCGTCGGAGGTGCCGTAGAACTAGCAACAGGTGGCTGAGACACCAAATATGAAGCTGGGTCTACTTGCTGGTGGTGAGTTTGGCCCAGAAGAAAAGATGACGTGTCAAGAGTATGCAAGCCTCCACTAGACTGCATCCGGTTGACTAGCCTTTGAGGCTCAGGCTTCAGCACTTGAGTAACTGGGACCTGCACGTTCAAGCCCCCGAACCTCACACCAGTCACCTGCTGTACCATTTGTCTGAAATTCGCAGCATCGGCTGTTATAAAAGTCGTCGTTGCACCTTTCGCACGTGACTTCCGTTTGGTAATCTTCCTGGTCAACCCGACGGTCCTTGGTTTCAAAACCGGGGCTTCACTTTCTGACCCACCCGAGGCCGTGGGTGTTTGAAACGGAACGATTTCAGGCTTCACCAAGAGAGATGCCGCCGTGTCGGCTGCGGCGGCACCACTTGTAAATGACATTTGCAAGGCTTTCGTGAACGCTTCATTCTCTTTTGTGTAAAAGTCGGAAACCAGAGAGTCGGTAAATGATCGCTGGAACGTCCACGGTTGTTCAACAGTGACAAAACTCTCAGAAGAAGCCATTAAACACAATTATCCCCACTTTTCCTTCTCCTCAGAAAATGAAAAACCCAGAATTTTCAGAAGAAATATGGAAGTGGGAGGAGGGAGAGGGGAGTATATAGTGCGGGGGTGGGGGATAGGCCCGTCCTATACCTGGGCCTAGGGGGCCTATGGGCCTTTATTTGGTCCTCTTCTTATGTACAGTGAAATAATTGACCATGCTCAAAAATAAGAAAAAAAACATATTGATTTGACACCTGTTTGGACTTTTTTTATTGAGGCATGTTATGTGTACATAAGTCTACATCTATGTGTACGTAGATAAATTCTTTTATTTAAATCGTTCAATCATGTGTCGACATGTATTTTGATCATGTTTGTGCAGCGTGATTGTTTGATGTAGCAGAAGATTTATCCAATATTGCAGTGTGGGTCCGCAAGAATCTTTTCCAGAAGAACTTGGTCCTATATATTTGCAGTTCTAGACTTTTAGGTTTTATCCCTTAATTGTTTAGAACTTTTCTATTTGAGCCATGAAATACAATACTTTGTCAAACGAAATGTTTTTGTGTGCTCCCATGTAAATGTAATACAATGTTAATATTGAGATATGAAGGGCTTGAAATGTCACATAGACGTAAAACGGTTTGACAAAGCAAGTTTGGCTGACGTTAATGAGTCATTGTTTAAGTCACATTATTTTTCTTATTAATATGTTTGATCGCACGAGTAAAATAATTTGATCGCACGGGTAAAATAATTTTTACCGAATCACAATATAGCAGATATTGACTGTATACATGAAACGAATAATTGATTATTTGGATAAGTATTCGATGTTATCAAAATAATTTTGACTAAAAGAAAAGAAAAATGGAAAAGGTTTGGATGACATAAGTTGATGTGATTAAGGATTAGATTGTGGATTACAAGGCCACAGCTTTTTCTAGAAGACAAAAATTAACAATTTTCACTTCAATTTTCAAATTAAAAAGGAAAATGGACGCCATCCGTGACGTTATCCCAATAGAGAAGTCATGACGTGAGGATGACGCATCTTCAAACGTTGTTTTTCATGCTTACAGAAAGCCCAAGTAAAAGATTAACTTGAGCCCAAGAAGAATCTAAAGCCCAATATAAGTGGACACAATTTCAATTTCAAGTTCAACTACATAAAATTTATGACCCAAGTCCAAATTGATATACTGAAAAGGAAGAATAAATATTGTTTCCAATGGAAGTGGAACAATGACCACCTTAACATTGGATAATCTTTCACCAACTCAAGGCAAATCTCTCATTTCAACAGTTCTCTCTGCTGTTTTCCAATCCTCAAGATCTTCGTCAGTCGATATTTCGTCCTCGCGGGAAGAGTATAAGAAGCTGAGGTCGTAGTCAGGTCGAGCTGCAGCAATTGACTCAATCACTCCATGGTGTAACTCTTCCCTCAAAGCTCTATATTCTTCCGTTTCCTTGAAGTTTTCTATGCCTCAGTAGCTTCTTTCTTTGCCTTCTCAGTTTCATCCTCCCGGGCCGTAACCTTAGCCTTTAGTTTAACAATCTTGGCGTCACGCTTATTCAGCCAAGTCTGCATTTTGGATTTCAAATTATTCAGAATACTCAGCTCTTCCTCCAGTTCACCAACCTTTTTTAGCAGCTTCTCATTCTCATCAACCAAACCTTCAGTTTTTCTCAAAAGCTTAGAAGACCTCTTTTTGTCTTCAATGGTATATACCATGGCCTTCACCATGTTTCTAAGGGCTCCAACCTTGACCTGACTGTCCTCAAGCCCCTGCAACTTCTCAGAGTGCTTCTGAAGCCAGAATTTCTTGATGATGCTATTAACTGTGTCTGAGACCTCAAGTTTAGCATTAAACCTGTCCAAAAAGGCCGGTTGTATGCCAATGGAGGGCTGATCTTCCACCCATTGTTTCTTCGAAGGAAGAGAGGAGCTACTGGAAGACACCCTTTTTAAACGGCGGAAACCATGTGACTTTAGGGGGTAGAATGCTTGAACTCGTCTCAGAACTCCTTCTAGCAAAAATCATTTTTTGGGGGTTCTGGGCCAGTGGTCGGATGTTGGGGCGACCTTTTCCTGTATTGACAAATACAAGTGAATTAACTTGGCTCAATAATAATTAATACAGAAAAGTTGAAAGGCAATAAAAGTGCATACTCTATTACCTCGATTAGCTATTTTCGAAGACAATTGAGGTCCAGGGGAAACAAATTCTGCTAGGTTATCGTGCACTAGTCTCTCTCTGAGAGGGTTATTACCGGAGTACTCTTGATTTTTCTCTCCTTGCAAGGCTGAGAACCTCCTGCAACACACTTATCAACACAAACATAAGGACTGCACTAAAAGTTCAGAACAACAAAATACAGAATTATAAAGCAGAGTTCGACTCACTCAGAGAATGATAAGCTATTGAAATTCTTAGATCTGGCAACCAAATTTTCAACACATGTTAACACTTAGTCAGATTCCTGCATTCTACTATTTTTAAACAATTTCATCTATTAGATATATAATGTCAAATGAAAAAAAAAAAAAAATGGAATTTCATTCAATTTCATGTTGTTTAACTTGGACATTTGTGTCCTCTTATAGTGCTAATACATGGACTCCTTCGACCAAGGTGCTGAGGTGATGATGTGTTAAACTTAACGAGGAGGGCAAAACAATATGATAATTGATGAAATGATAATAAAAGATAATCGTGATGAAAATGTAATGATGTGATATTATGACCTATCATCGTCTTAGTATCATTATAGTTGTTGACGTCTAAAAATGGTGGGTATTCTGCTATAGTGACATAGGGTGGGACAGATTGGATTTCCCAGATATTTGGACAATTCTTCATTTTTATAACTGGAAAAAGCAACCTCAACCGTAAGGGCAACCGCTGCCAAGTTTGACAGTGGTCCATTTGGAGTATATGAGATACAGCGAAGTTTTTCTTTGTGTATATGTGTATAGATGAGTGAGGGAGTCCGAAGTCCACATCTTAGGAGTGAGTGGCCTTTTGTTGAGGGGGTTGAGGACATGTATCATCGACTGGTTGGTTGATCAGTATTGTGCCAATCTGTCAAATTACGTGATCAGTCCAATTACGTGATCGACCTAGTGCAACTGCCGGTTTGGTCCAGTTGACCTGGTTTAAATACCCAAGCTTACAACACCACTTGCCTTCGTTCATCTTACAACTTTGATCTAAGACCTGCTAGTAAAGAATTGTTTTTCTCCTTGCTCAGCTTGTCTTCCAATTTTAGATAGCAAGAGTATGCAAGGAAAGACTTTTTATGTCTTAGCTTGTGCTTGTCTCCTGACTTTGAACTAGATTTTTGCTAGTGAAGGCTGAAGAAAAACGTCTAAAACATCTACTCATCTTTGGAAGAATGAGCAGCAGGAGTTGTGGACGACATTGACTTTGAGCTCTGAGACCATACGAGTGAAGACTCACGTAGGTCTCTGCTAATCTCTGGACTCCTAAATGGCGAGACCTATACAAAGTGAAATTCTGCACATGCTTTAAACAATTTGGCCCAATGATGGAATCCAATTAATATGAAGAGTCCAGCCCAAAATTGACTGCAACTCGGCAGCCCATTCTTTATATTCCAAAGGTTGAGATGAAGCCACGTGGAAGGGCTCTAATCGTTTATATTATTGGTTTGACTTTTTCATTTGTCATTATTCGAGATTACTCTAGGGTTTTCTCTTCTCTCGCTCTCTCACTGAAAACCTTTGGTTTTCGCCTATAATCTCTAAACTCTAGTGTTTCTTGGTGAGATCTAGTGTTTGTAAGGTTGTGATTTAGGCGAATCTGTTCTGATTGTGTTCGGTAACTGTTGGTTATTTAGTGTAATCGTGTTTGTGGTTTCTTGAGAGAAAATCTGGGCTAACGGCTTTATCCTTTGTGGATCTGTTGTATTGTGACACTTGCTTCAATTTATTGTTGGTTTTTTGTGGATTGGAGTGATAATCACTTCGATGAATGCTCATCGGGTGATTAGCCCTATTTTGGGAGAACATCCGGGCTTTGGGGCGAAAAAATCTGTGTTCAATTTACTTTCTGCAATTACTTCGTGTTTTTGGGGCCTGTTAATATCAACAAGAACTGAAACTGAATCTTGAAGAGTACCATGCTAAGGTGATAGTCTCCAAGTCAAGGGACAGCCTACTGTGGTTGGTGTTGTAATTGGCTACTGTTGGTGACTATGGCTGGCTGTTGGTAGTTGCTTCTAGTAGCTCCAACTGACTGAAGCTGTCTGCGCCTTGGTTGCTGCAGACTTCAGCGGCTGGCTGAGCCATGGTTGTGTACAGTTTCACAGTCTCTACTGCTTGTATGCACTTCAGCACCTGAAGGCTGAAGTTGCTAATATTGGCAACTGACGGTTCAATTTTATAAACCTAAGTTCTTCCCTGATTGAGAAGATATACATGCAAGTGCGATAAAGAAAATGGAAGAAAAAAAAGGCATGATATGTATCATAGTGAATGAAAATTAAATAATACCTATTACCTTGGAAGGATCACGCGTGTTGCCTCAATTTTCTTGGCATATTCCGCCGCAACCTCATTCAGAGACCCCGCCTCAACTGCTATGTCGAATTCAACCTATATATACACCATCAAACTTCATAATTCATCCACAAATTCTGGGTAGACTGGTGGGGGGTTGGGGCTGCAACTTGCTGTAGTTGCATGATTTGTTTGGGCATGCTTGGGAAGTTTTTCATCTCTAATGGATATAATCACTGGGCTATTTCCTCATTATCCAACAATTAAAAATATATTTATAATCTATTTGATAAAGTGACAGTGATTACTCTAAAAAAACTTGAGATTTTAGATGAAATAATTCAATGTGAAATGTAAAACATTGAAGCCAATAAAATTGCATGTGCTGAAGGTTATGATCTATAACCTGTTGCGCTTCAGCCAATATTCGAATCCCTTCAATCTCAGCACAGTTCGAATACTTATCCTGCTTCTGTTTAATTGCTTCTTTGATGTCTTTCATCTTCTCGTTATCTGCAACTTTGTAGAATGTTCACATTCATGTCTATCGATGTCAATTCTACTTATATATTCTCATTTCTTACTACCATTTCTTCCCGACAAATCAATGAATTTGTACCTTGTAATTTTCCGCTTTGAACCGCAGAGGATGTGGCCTGCTGTATAATTGCAAGGACCATGACTTTGTCACCACGCTTAAGTAAAAAGACAGCTTCTCTCAAGGTTTTGAAGCCAAGTTCTTCAGAAGCATGTTGGATAATTAGCATCCTCTGAGTGTTTGTAGACATTTTTTTGGTTGGATTTAAATGAATTTCACCTTCAGCATAAGTTATAAAAAACGACCTTTCACAGGAAATGAAAAGAAGATTCTGTTTCTGGACAAGTGATGATTTTCAACTCAAGGCAGAAAGGAAGAAAACACTTGATTGACACGCCTTGGCTAACAGCAGCTGCAAATGTAGCATGAAGAAAAGCCAAAAGTCAGAAGATTTTTAGGAAGCTGAATTAACAACAAACAAGTCTTGTTCTTAAAAAATTTGAGGTGGCTACAAGAATTTTTTTTCGGCAATCATTGACAACCACAACATGCCATGTTAGACATTTTAAACGATATAACATTCATAAATCAAGAATAACAATAGTTTTTATGGAAGATTTCATGGGGTCGAAAACTGCAATGAACAAATTGTAGCCCAGAAAATTACCTGAAGAGCTGCAATTGTGAAAGAGTAGGATCCTGTATATTGAACCTCACTCAAGTCTGTAAAACATATATTTTTTTGTTAATTTTCATGTTGTACATATTTTTTGACAACATTAATTTCTTCTTAAAAAAATAGGAAATTTGTAATATGGGACAAGACATTTACGTTGTAAAGATTATAACAAAGAAATTTTCCTTGATATAAGTGAAGAGATTGGTTTCTTGCTGTGATCAGTTGAAGACAAATCCTCAAATTAATTATCATTGTTTTCTTGTGGAGGCTATATATTTTGTTTTGGGGGATGAATCATTTTCAATAAAGCCTTCGTTTACTAATTAGAATTTTTATCCATCCTGCATTCCATAAATTTGGTTGAAAGTTGAACCCAACCTTGCGTCGATTTTAGCTTTTCACAATGAACAAAAAACGACAGAGAAAAGAAACATTTTACCAATATAATCCTTTTTACAAAAACAACAACACTGTTGTTTGGACATTTTCTGTAAAAATGCCTTTGTTTCTTTTCATATCCTTTGTGTCTAAGCGTGTAGCTCGTGAATTTCTTATACCACGATGATTCTACTTTAGTACAAGGTTCGTGTTTACAGAAATGTTTTTCATCGTGATGGTTAAGTGTTTATTAAAAAAAATAGATTAGTAAAGCAACATGATTAAACGTTGAAATTTCCTATTAATTTTAGTATTCCAATTTGCCTTATGCTCTTCCTGCTGGTGTGAAGTTTCTTCTAGTTTATATCTTCTGTTGAAATTTTTCTAAAATAAATGAGTTAGAATAAGGAACTTAAATGCATTTGATGGGTTTTATTCGTCTCAAAAAACTTCAAAATATCACACCCTGCTCAAAACCAAGGTTAATAGTCTAAATCATTAGGTTTGCTGCATATCTGATACTGTGAAAAGTTTAATTTGCTCCAGCCATGGAACCAGCACATAAAATAATAATTACATGTATTTGCTGCCTCAGAACAGCAGTTTTGAACAAAAAAAAGTCGGTACAACATAATCAGAATATTTGAACACTATTGCTTATAGCCGGCTTATATTCGACTACCTAACTGTCGCGGCCATTAGTTCAGATTCAGTAGGAGAGAAGTCTTCAGCGCCACAATGGTTAACTATGCGTTCCAGGTCCTTCACCAGCTGAAGTAAATTCATCCAAGAAAATAATCAATAAGTAAAATGCAAGTTTCACAAAGTGAATTCTCATTCTTCTCATGAGTTTGGTTGAAGGGGAATATCACCTTATTTATCGATGGTCGACTATTGGGATCCCAGCTAAGGCATTTATCTGTAACACGAACCATCCAGTATAGCTGGTAAATATCAGCACTATCCTCTACTAGGGGATCAATCAATTCCATGTACTTCCTCTGTCTCAAAGATGGTCTTGCCTGCCAAGAAATGAGATGAGATTACTTTTATGATTTCGAACAATTGTCTACAAAATAAGAATGTTGAAGTCATTACCCATCTCAAGAAGCTTTGGCCATCTGTATCTTCAATCGTCTTTCGACCAGTGATTAGCTCGAGAAGGACGACCCCAAAGGAATATACATCTGCTTTGCTCAAGTCTATCCCAGTTCCTTCATATTCTGGTGGCATGTATTCAAAAGTCTTTAGCACCCGAGTGTCCGAAGACTGATCTATATCTTCGTATTGACTTCTAGCAAGCCCAAAATACGACAGCTGGTCCATGACACAGAATAGTGGCATAAGAAACATAATTTTTGCATAAAAGGCAGTACAATGCAATCCAGAATAGAATTAATAAATTAAATTTACCAGTGGATGGTAATCATGTGTAATGAGGATGTTACTTGGCCTCACACTTCCATAAATCTGATTTCCATGTAAATATTCCAAACCTTTAGCTGCTCCATGAGCTATTTTTATTCTTCTTTCCCATGTGAATTCCCTTCTTTTGTCTGCATAAACAAGTACTGAATAAACGTGTTCATTCTTTAACAGCCTGAGCTCTTAAATGAAGTGGTTCAATAATGCCTTTACCAGATAGATGTTTGCTCAGAGATCCATTGCAGACAAATTCATAGATTAGCAACCTATGCGTTCCTTTTACAAATGATCCTAAGAGCATGGCCACGTTTTCGTGTCTGAATTTCCCAAGGATCTGAACTTCTGTCTGAAGGTCCTTTTCTTTAATGGCTTTCAAAGGGTGTTCTCTTATCGTAATTAGCTGTAGATCATTTAATTGACCTCTATAGATTTGCTTCCCTCGAATGGGTAACAAGTTTTTCTCGGAAAAGCCATTTGTTGCCAAATGCAACTCAGCATAAGTGAAATCTCTTGTTTCTCCACCAATCCTTGGCCTTCTGTTCATGCACACTGAACAAACAGAATTTTCAAATATCTCTTCTCGTTGTTCGCCTGCACATCAAAATGGATGAACTTTCTGTTTATGAATTCCCTAAAGTATATATGAACGGTATGGACCTTATTCACTTACAAGTTTCTGTGTTGAAATGTCTGCCTGAGGACAATACACTAACTTCAGCAGCCTCGACTCCTCTCACGGTCTCAATGCTAGTATCAGTTTTCATCCTATATATTGCACAAGATAGGTTGTCCATGAAATATTTCTTACTTTTCTTGAGGTCCCTGTGGAAATCAGGTTGGAACAAGTCAAGTATGAGTTGAATTTGAAACTAATTAGCTAGAAACGTACCTTATTGGTTATTACGGAGTACCTTGGAAGGATCACGTGTGTAGCTCCATAGCTTTTGGCATATTCCACGGCAACCTCTTTTAGCGACCCTGCCTCAACTTCTATGACGAACTCAACCTACAGGTACATTAATAAAATTTCATAGTTTAGACAGAAGCGCAAATCTTAGACCTTTGAATTGAGTTATGTGATTAATATGTAATCGATGGAACACTAAAAGTTGCTATGTAAATACTGAAAAATTATATTCATGTTTTAACACTAACCTTTTGTATTTCAGCCTGCCTCCGAATCCTTGCAGTATGTGAACATCTTGAATATTCATCTATCATCTGTTGAACTTCTTGTTTGATGTCTTCTATTTTCTTATTAATCGTTGCACTCGAATCCAACCTGCTTTTGAATCCTATAGAAAACCAAGAACCTATTAAGAAAACAGCACCAACAAACAAAATCCTAGAAGTTTATGTAATTTTTGACAGCAATAAATGATGCACCGCGATTATACTCATATACTAAGGACTTATTTTCAACAAATCCAAGAATTAGTACCAATTCCACAACGTGGAGGATAAAATCTATTGACAGTCCTGATTGCTGGTATAATTCCTAGAAGCTTGACTTTGGCGCCAGGCGCAAGTGACAAGCTGAGCATGGCTTCTCGAATGGAAACGGTACGTAGTTCTTTCGATGCATCTTGTATAATTAGCACCTTCTGATTGATTGTACACATTGGTTACTTCTAGATGTTGAATTGCACCTTCAGAAACAGAAGATTAATGATTCAACAGGGATTTTGCACATGAAATCTAAAGAACTTCAAAAGATTTAAGAATTCTGTCATATCCCATGCACACTTTATCACTTTGTTTTGGATTTTCAAGTTTATTTAGCAATGAACTGAACACAGTTGCTAAAAGAATGCACGCAGCTGACTCCATACATAACAGAAAAACGCCTAAAAGAAAATCCATTTACTCTTTCTATCAAAATTCCATTTACTTTTTCGGCCAAAAGAGCTACAGATGTATGACCTTAGCAAGCAGAAAAGCTAATAATCAAAGAACTAGGCAGTCTAAACATCTCTATAAAAATTTACTTTATATTCATAACCAACAGATAACAGAATATCCAAAATTCAAATGAAAAGATTTTAAAGGGACAAACTGCAATCAAGAGAATATGAAATTGAGCCAGAAAATACCTATCAATTTTGGAAGAGTTGGGTTTTGATTGTTGAGGTTCTCTCAAGCTTGTTTGGACATATATTTTGAGTGTTCTATGAAGTTTTTTGTTGATTTCTATGTTATACATCTTTCTTGTCTAAAATTGTTCTAAAATTTTGGTAGTTTGAAATATGGACAAGCCCTTTACTTTGGGTAGTGATTAAAACAAAGAAAAAATTCCTTCATAAGCGAAGGCATTGGTAAATTGATTTTCTTTCTACTGAAATTTCTATGACTTAGTGTTGTTTGTTCCTATTTCTTTATGCTTAGCTTCAAGTTGAATTTTCTCCAATATTTCCTCGTCGAGGAAAACATATTTTCTTGCTACCTATTAAATGTCTTGAGGGATGGTTTCTTGTACTCTTTTTGTCCTTTCCAATAGTTCCCACATTTAGTAATGGATGCAGAAAAACGTATACAACTCTATTAAGGCCAAGGAGCTATGAACGAATGAGAAATTATTCTTATTAGACCGAGTTCTAGGTTGCATCATGCTGATTGTAGGTAACAACTTAGGGATAATGCCAACATATATGAACACCTGCCTTAACTAGACAACTATACTATATTATTACGTTTCATCATGCTGATCGTAGGTAACAACTTAGGGATAATGCCACCATATATGAACACCTGCCCTAACTAGACAACTATACTGTATTATTAAATAAGGGAAACGTGTGACAAAATTTAACTTATGTTCTGTTGACCATCATACGAACGTGCCATTAATTCTTGCAGCAAGTCAGTTAATGAACAAATTCCTACATTAGCTATATCTGGACAAGTTTAATGCATAGTACTAAACCCCACTACATAATGACAACCAACATTTTAACTTTTTCTTGCTACTGCTAGGGACGGACGCAGTATTGAAGTTCAGTCAGGACGAACGTTGACAATCCACGATTGTAAGAACGAGGTCGTTCATTAATATTTATTTAAATAATATTAAAAATTATTCAATATATATGTAAACGCACTAATATATATATGTGTGTGTGTGTGTGTGTGTGTGTATGTGTGTGAAAACGTAATTCAATACAATCCAAAATACTAAAGAAATAAGCAAAACAACCTACTATGTAACTGTAATCTTGGACAAATGTATTCTTGTGATCTCATGTTTTGAAAAAGTTGTAATATTACCTCATTCTCAATTTTTCCAAAAATCTCTTTCTCCATGTAAACCACCAAATTGTCATTCAAACAGACGTCTTTCATTTTGTTGTGCAAGTCACTCTTGATTAGATTTATANCAAGTCAATCAACATAGTGAAATTGGCATTGCTCGTACCGAAAAGCTTGGTAACGGAGGACGTAAATTATTGCATTGGCTCGAACTTCCATAATTATATTGTTTGCACTCTCTATCCATCTTCACTTATTGCTTTCATATTTGTGTTTGTTATTTGAATCAATCTATCTAGTTATTACGTGCTTGAATTTAGATTAGTTCTTAGAAAAAGTTTTAAAAATCAATTCACCCCCCTCTTGATTAGTCATTCTTAGGCTATCGATGAGTTATTGTTAGTAGACGTGAGCCCATCTAGTATCATTTGGGTGTGCTAAACTTATTTCTTGAAACTTTCCACTTCCACCCCAATGTTTCTCAATATTAAGCTTCCCTTGAATATCAAAATGATAACTTGCTCGAAAAGTATCTACACGCTTACATGATGCACCAACCAAATTCACAGTAATAGCATTCACGTTAAATAAATTACCAAGCATATCATTCCTACGTGCCACATAAATAATTATTAACTGAAGTTGGTGAGCAAAGCAATGAACGTACATAGCATATGGGTTCTCTCTTATATTAAAGTTTTCAAGTTATTGAACTTATCTGACATATTGATTGCTTCGTTATAACATTGACCTCTCAAGTTAGATATGTTCAACCCATGTGTAGAAACTATTGCATCAATGACATCCTTAGGGATTGAGAACAAGTATCGGTGACAAGGAAATGCCCAAAAAATGCTCATTCACTTGCATACTTTTGTCAACAAACCACAAAACAACTGTCATTTGTTCTTTAATAGAATTATCATGAGCCTCATCAATCAAAATTGAAAACAAAGGATCACCTATCTCATTGATCATAGCCCTTGTTGTCTCTATGGCACAACAATTAACCAAATCATTTTGGATGTTTAGTAAAATCATTTGGTCATTTTCAGGAGCATTACTGAATACAACTTGTTTAATTTCCTAAAAACGAATTGCTTACCAATCTAGAGCTCAATTAGATTTCGTTTATTAAGAAATTCTTTCAATTTATCATGACCATGAAAAGGTAATCCTTACATCAAGAGAAATCTAGTACAATCTAGCATCATGGTCAACCTCGTCCTATAACATTTTTGTTGACTACTACTTTGGCTAGAAATAACGTAGGCGATACTTTGCTCTTGATTCATCAAGTTGGTACACTTTGCAAAAACTTGATTATGAGCACTATCAAAGAGACCGACATGATCTTTCATGTCTTTTGTGCTTCCAATCCCTAAAGCCGATCCTAGTGAATATATGTCCACCTCTTTGACCCCATCTATCCGGTTTGAATAAGTAACAATACAAACAATACGCTGCATCATTTTTGATATTGTACTCCAACCAATCAAATTCAACAAACCATTCTTTTCGAAAACACCTGTTATCACTTCCCATTTGTCTTCTTGAAAAGTCATGTCCATATGGTTGACAAGGACCTTTCTCTAAGTATGTCATCCTAACATTATCTCTAATATTAGGATCATATGACTCAATAGGGGAGTGTTTTCCTGGATTAGATACAAGATATTCTGAATTGAATTGAGCCTGAGACTTTTTCGTGTTATTTAACACATCGGCTGCTCTACTAGAAGTAGTGGCGGGACTAGATGCATCACTAGAACTGGAAGAAATAGATATGGACTTCCGTTTTGGTTGAAAAAATCGTTTCATAATCTACAATTACAAAATGCACAATTTATTTTTCTAACTTAATTGATTAAAAAAACATAGTACACATTATTTGAATTGAGATTGTAAGTCTCAAATGGCAAATGTGCCAAAATCCAAATCACAACTCAATTTGTCAATACCATAAACCTTAAATTAAAACTCAATCACCACAAATCACAACTAACTTCTCATTTCAAAACAATGCACAAGACAAGTAGACAACAAATTTACTGATTGCAAAAGAACCAAGTATGCGGACAGGCTATTATCAACAAAGAAGTCAGACGAGAGTTACGAGACAAACATGAGATTCTTGCATTTCATTGCACAATTTGCACTTAAATTTCATGATTTCACATCGAATATGATAGCCACATGACCAAAATAATTCATAAAAAGTAAAAAATGACAGCCTGAAGAATCAAAAAGAACTTACGGACTTTAACCAAATCTCGCGAGCTGCGGGCGTGACCAGGGGCTGAGCCGCTGAGTGCCTGAGTGTGCTGCCGATCATCGGAGACGGAGTGAACGCATGGACGGTTATAGCCCAACGGCGGGCTGAGGTCTGCTGCCAGAGACGAGCGAAACTCGAGAGTCGAGAGGTTGGAGATTGGAAAAGGTGAAAAATTGAGAATTTAGGGATTGATTTCAAATGAAGGAAGATTTGGGTTATTATATATAGAAGAAATTACACCTAACCCTATTTTTAAAGTTTACACTACATTAATCAGATTTCAAGTTTAATTTTTCTAAAATCAGGTTATAATTTTTTATTTAACATTTATTAATAAATTTATTTNAGCCCAACGGCGGGCTGAGGTCTGCTGCCAGAGACGAGCGAAACTCGAGAGTCGAGAGGTTGGAGATTGGAAAAGGTGAAAAATTGAGAATTTAGGGATTGATTTCAAATGAAGGAAGATTTGGGTTATTATATATAGAAGAAATTACACCTAACCCTATTTTTAAAGTTTACACTTCATCAATCAGATTTCAAGTTTAATTTTTCTAAAATCAAGTTATAATTTTTTATTTAATATTTATTAATAAATTTGTTTTTAATAATCAACAACTAATAAAAATTAATTTACCATATCTACTCATCCAAACCCTAAAATCAAATTTTCTCTCATCTCTCTCATTCTCTCTTCATTGCCGTCTCTTTACTCCCAAATTGAAGCCGATGTCGTCGTTGCAGCAACTCACTTGATGTATGCGTTGTTGTTGCTGCGACGACGAGTTGCAGTTGCAGTCGCAGAATGGCTCCGCCCCTGTTGATGCTACAGTTTGTAATGATGGTGGTCCTACAGGTGGTGGCGGATCTAGCGGTGCAGTGTTGGTATCGCGATAATTTTTTTTTTTAAATATGTCTGTGAATATGTGTAGGGTGGAAATGGAGTTGTGGTGGTGATGGAGGCAGTGGTGGAGTCGGCGACTGTTGTAACGTGGCGGTTGTGGGGTGTTGGATGGTTTTGGATACGCTTTGTTAGTGTGGCAGTGCTGGTGAGGTGGTTTTGATGGTGACGGTAGATCTGGCGGCAACGTTCTACGATGGTTGGTCGCGATGATGGTGGCGAAACTGGCGGGGACTGTGAAGTATTGGTACCCTGATGGTTCCTTATTATTAGGTTTGTGAAGATGTCTAGGTTGGATGTGGCTGAAAATGGTGGTGGCAGCGATGGTGGAGGTGTTATGGGTGATGGCGATGCAGTGGAGGTAGGACGTGCGGTGTTGTGCTGTGTAGTGATGCTGTTTGACTACGGTGCATTGGCGTTGACGGTGGCAATGGGTGGGATGAGATTTGGTGGGTGTGTCGGTGGTCGTGGGTGGGATGAAATTTGGTGGGTGTGTTACCAATTATTGGTCACAATTTATTCGGTTGATTGTGACTAATAATTGGTTAATTTTTGACAAATAGATGATATGTGATCTAAAAATTGTGACTGTGACACAATTTATTAAGTTGTAATCAAGTCGTGACTAATAAAAATTTTGATTATCATCAAAATAGTCTGTGACCTATAAAAGTTTTTAATTCGTGACCAAAAAATAATGTGACCTAAAGTATGTTAATTTGTGACAGTAATTCGATAATTTGTGATGGTATAATAAGTTATAACCTTTAATATTTGTGATTTGTAATCGATAAAAAGATCGTGACTTTTAAATTGTTAATTTATAACCAATGAACAAACTGTGACCTATAATATTTTTGAATTGTGACCGCAAAATGGTTTGACACATAAAAATTTTGATTCGTGATCGAAAAATAATTTGTGACCAAATTGCATAGA
>CAIGRB010001939.1:58217-69356 GCA_903798255.1 Fraxinus quadrangulata | reverse complement strand
GAGGAATGGCGATTCACCCACCGACAGACGACAGCGATGGTCGAGACTCGAGAGTTGAGAGATTGGTGAAGGTGAAGAATTGGGAATTTAGGGATTGATTTCGAAAGAAGAGAGAATGAGATTTGGATTGGGCCTATATATTATATAATTAAGGATTGGGCCCTAAACAAATGGCCCAATCCAATTACAAAAAAATAAAAAAGATGAATTAAATGGGCCGGCCCAATTTCAAAACAAAAAAATGATAGGGCTGGGCCAAATTTGGCCCAATTTAAAAAAAAACAAAAAAAGAAAGGCAGCTTGGTGAAGAAGACGAGCCAGGCACAGACAGCTGTCGACGACAAAGTGAACTCCCAATCGGGCGCTAGGTCCATCTCTGGCTATGGCACAATGCTTTCAAACCCAACAATACCATTGTCATGAGAGTCTACGACAAAACATTGAGAGCTTTCTGTAGGCTAAGCTAATCTACTAGCACTCTACCGCTACAGTAATTAACATTTCGAGATAGATAAAACTACCATAGTGCATTGAAATAACTAAAAGGATTAGGTGTTTGCATACATAGCAATGGGAAATATGCCACGTCTAGTGACAATGGGATTACAAAATTAATTAGCTCAACCACCAGCCACTCAAAGCTTAAATCCACTATATTCCAATGGAGGTAGATACTTCGGTATCAACGTTCACCAGCTGCTGCCACCGGCCCATCCATCGTTACCAGATTGTGATTGCCCGGAACTCTTTTTGCTGCCACCCCATCCAGATTTACCACCTTCTGCATCATCTGAACCACCGCCACCACTTCCCTGCCCCCAGCCACCACCAGAGTTGCCCCACTCACTGCCCCCGCTTCCACTGCCACTTCCGTCACCCCAGCTACCAGGGAAAGCTTCCCGGCCTGGTGAATTCTGAACTTTTGCTCCAGGAAAACTACTCCAACCACCACCGTCATCCCCATCCTTAGAACCCCACCTTTGTGATCCATGGTCGGAATCCTGCCTGTCATTGCCTCTGCCACCTCGGCCACGCCCACGGCTGCGGCCACGGCCGCGGCCACCATCACGCCCACCATATGGTCTAGGTGCTCCACTTGGATGCCCGTCCTGATTGCCACCATTTCCGTAGTCACCTCTACCTATAACCAAACAAAACTAAACAGATTAAAACATGGAACGACAAAATTAGAGAAAACTCGGTCATCAACAAAATGAAGAAGATTAGATACTGGGAAAAACTGAAACTAGAAATAAACCCAAGAATCTTTCAACAACTTCAGGCCATTTCACGCTTTATGAACCCCAATTCTAGCAATCTCTGTCAACCTCTCCACCAGTCACCAGATGACCTCCAACCCCATCCCTTAAACAGTCCTGCCTTCTCAGCCTCTCCACTCCACAAAACACAGGCTGCCTTCAGCCTCTCACAATTAAAACCCACCCCAAGCCATTCACACATCTCACCCCTCAAACAAATAGGCACCTGTCAATAGTTAGTTCCTTAGGCACATGCTATCAATCTAGCTAGAGAAGAAAAAGAAATATATAATTTAATTTAATAGTTAAAAAGAATATATAATTTAATTTAAAAGTTAAAAAGAATATATAAAAAAAATCAATCACATTCTAACGTTCGATTTTCAGAGAAACTAATATACAAGGTTGGTCCCATATGGCAAGTAGTTAAGAAATTATCCATAAGAAATCTTTGCAGCGGTGAAGTTGTAAGTGGGTTCTTCCTTTCCATATAACTTATCAACCAAAACCACATCCCACTCTTGTGGGTGGAGGATCGGGGATGGGGTTTCCTTGTGGGACTCAATTAACCTTTTCAATAGACTGTACAAAAGGTGGAGAGGAGCAGAAGGGAATAATATGAAAACCCATCAAATTTACCAGTCTTGTCCACATCAAGAGTCAACTAAAAATTAAGCTACAAGGCAAAGTATGCAAAGAGTTCTTGCACCAGCAAGTTGAGAGTTTACATAGTAAAAGTAAAGTTGTAAGTTAGCAAAGCAAAACATCTCAAGGCAGAATCACACAACCAATCACTCAAAGGATGCGTGAAAAGGAAACAAACTTACAATAGTTGCATTGAATATCATGTATGCATAGCGCTGCAAGCATGAATAAGTTCCTCTAGCATACCTGTTCTAGAACCCGGAGTTCTATCTCTGTCTGAAGACTGGCCTCCACTCCATCCACCATCATTCCCTGAACCACCCCATCCACCGCCAAACCCTGATGATCCCCCAGTTGCAGGACTTCTAATTGGCACCATAGCAGCAACTGATCGAATTGATGGCGAATCATGGGGATCATCAACGTGTTTCTGAAAATATGCTACAAGGCGATCAATGTCCTCAAACATTCTTTTTCGGAACTTAAATCCCTTTGGATAAAGACCTATGTACTCATGATGTGGATTTGAACTCCGTATATAAGTCAGTATGAATGTGCCAGGATGTTCATGGGATATCCCAAAGCAATACACGATCCTCATTGGGTACTCCGATTTCTCGATCCTTAGGAACTCATCAACTTCTGCTTTATTGCCCCTCTTGAACTTGCGGTAGTTTAGCATTGCCTTCAAATGGGATACCAACGGATCCACGTAACGATCCATTACCTGAATCAAGAATAAACCATGATCCTTCGGATTTGTAAAGACGACATAGAAAACGAAGTTAATCAAACAGGAACTATAAAAGATAATTTAGAACCTGTGGTGAAGATTCAAGATCATGCCTCGGATTTAATAATGTTGACATTTGGATTAAGTTGAGAAAATGAAACCGTTCTAGAAGTAATTAATTACGAAGACGAGAGATAGTATTGAACAAGTGGAAAAAGAAAGTCTAGACCAAGCAATGCCCTGAACCTTTATTCCAGCCTAGGTATTTCACCAAACAAACTTGAAAAAAAGCAATAAAGAGAGAAGTGTTTGCTTTCTTTCATGCTTCAGAAATACAGCAAAAATGATTGAATTTATGTTCACAGAGGTACATTTTTAACAAGTACACTGAGAAAACAAAATCTGTCTGTAGGAAGTATTCAATTTACAAGTGACCACATGTAAAGATCGGCAAGATATTTTATCAAAATAGCGGTAAAAATGTCTTAAACCAAGCATTACCCAGATCATTCTTTTTTCGTATTTATTTTCACCAAACAACTTGAAAAATGCATCAAACAAGGAGAGATGGAAAAGTTTGCTTTCTTTCCAAACTTCTGCAATATGGAATAATCAGCTATAACGATAGAAAAATATGCTAATACTCATACATAGACATGGCAGAACTATATCGAGAAACATTTCTAAAGCATGGCAATATATCTTGCAGTTGGCAGCATTCTGGCATATCTTCTAATCAATACTGGCTAGATTGCATTACCCCAAAGACATCAGCAATTCTCTGTAATACAACACTTAATATACTTACCTCATCTAAATCTTCAAATGTATCTTCTCCAATTTTCAGTGTCTTCCCTATTCGAAGCAAGCTTGTGATATCCTTGTGTTCCTTTCCACCTTCAACAATGTCCTTGTGAGCATAAACATCATCATAAACTTTAAGAGTTAAAGTCAAAAACGAAGGTCCCCGAGAACTTGGACGGATAACACTTTCACCAGGCTCCTTGTCAGACAGTAACTGTACCCAGAAAAGGTGTTAAAAAAATATCAAAAAAAGAAAAAGAAAAGAGAACATAAACTTGATTAGGACATAATTACATAAACAAAAACCCAGAGGTGCTAATTATATAACAATTCACGAATACATTTAACTCTAATAGCCAAATTTCACACTGCATCCTACCTAAAATAACAGGTTATAGCTTATAAGTCACAGAAATGTTATAGGTTTTTATGTTAAAAGACGTTTCTGCATTAAGTGGAGCGCACATACTTCTATGAACTTTTAAGAGGGGATCACTTAAATGTGAGCAATCACCTTCCACTGAAAAAGAGTACCTAAATAAGTCAAATCTTACAAATGAAACACGTAATCAAGAAACATAAAAAGGCAACTTCAGACATCCCCTATCTGATGCATGCATGTTACCTAGCTTTATGCGTAAATTACTTGTACATCACGTTATCATATACTTTTAAGAGGGGATCACTTAAATGTGAGCAATCACCTTCCACTGAAAAAGAGTACCTAAATAAGTCAAATCTTACAAATGAAACACGTAAAATAAGGAAACATAAAAAGGCAACTTCAGACATCCCCTATCTGATGCATGCATGTTACCTAGCTTTATGCGTACATTACTTGTACATCACGTTATCATATACTGCTGCAAATACAACACCACAACATAATATGCCAAGATATGTATTTATGCTACGTAGCACAAACACAAAAGGTAATTTCGTGAAAGAATGTAATAGTAGTAACAACCTTCATTGCTTCATCGGCAGTAATATTCTGAAAACGTGGATGAACAATCATCCTGGGCTTAAAATGCTTCTTAGCAAGCTCCTTCTCTTTACGAGCTTTTTCCTGCAGACTCTGTAAGCCGCTGCGCTCTTCATGATAATAGGGATCCATGTTTCGATGATTCTGGAAGCGGTTGCTTCTCATTTCACTCTCTTTACATGTTAAAAATACCTGATATCGATTTTTCTGAATTGATTTGATTCTGCAACTTAAAATATCGCCTTCGCGCAGCTTGTCAGTTAGCTCATTAATATCCTTCCAATCATCCGTGTAGTCTTCCTTATTAAGCAAACCTGTCAATCCAGATTCAAGGACACAAGTTGCTTTCTGTGCTTGAACTCTGCGAACTGTTGCTTGCACAATTCTTCCATCAGACAACGTTTCTTCTTTCTCTCCAGAAATCATGCAAAACTCATCATCTTGAGTTGGTTCTACATATGGTATACGCCAATCTTGAAAGCCTTCCATCAACTCCAATCTTATATCATTAAGGGTTTCTTTTTTGTTCAGACGGTTCTTATGTTCAGCATATTCGTGGATATCAACTGACCTCAATAGATTTGGCTTTTCTCTAACATGTTCAATTGCCATTTCTAGCACATCTTCATCATCATTTGCATCATCATTGCCATCCTCCCTATAAATATCTTTGGCCAACTCTTGTGCAAGGCCATAGGACTCCGGATGTATCCTCGTGTCATCCAACAAATCAATAAATTGACTACTACTAGAAGTCAATCCACTGCGTCGGACTCGCAGGAATCCAACTGCATTGACAAACACCTTTTTACCAAGACCATGAGCTGTCAGTAGGTCTTTTCGAGTAAAAATTGCTCCTGCTCTTACTAAAGACCTCTGCAGAGATGCTGCTTTTCTAGGTCCAAGCCCAGCAATAAACTGCAGAGGAGCAAACAGCCATTCATGACTAGCAGCCAAATTGATATCAAGACCCACTCGATTGGTTACATCCACCATAACTTCTTCCACCATCCCATATTTCTCATCAGGAGTAAGAAAGCTCTCCAAAGGATTAAGTTTCCAGGATAATATCTCCCTTCCTGGTCCACATAATGTTGCAACCATCGCTAATGGGTTTTGAAGATTGCGCCCAAGAGCCACAGCTCGCCTGACAATACCTAAACATGGAGGAGGAGGAGATAAGTATTATCAACAGTATTACATAAATAATTCAAAGCTTCAGTATAGAAAGTACCTGCTTGTCCGGGAAGCTGATCTGTTGAGATGCGGGAATTTTCGTACAGATGTGGGAGAGACTCGTCGCCATATACAATGTTCAGATTATCCATCTCGTGACCGACATCTCTAGGATTATCCTCCACCATCTTGAAGATGATCTGATAATTGAGAAGGGGTGAAACCATCAAAAATCATCTAAAATTTCAATAATAAAAAAAAAAAAACCTAGCGAAGATAGAATTTTTTTCTTGACAAACAGCAAAATCACATGAATCCATGGCATCAAGATTTTTCAAAATAATAGTTTCACCATCCAAGGTGGCATCTAACAATGACAAGAAATAGTTCAATTATGTATACCTCATAAATATCCTCCTTCAGGCGCGTACAAGACAAATTCACAGCTCCGAGGACAACAACATGCGGTTGGTGGTCCATCATAAACTTCTGAACCCGCTGCTGATCATTTTTCTTACGTTGCTGATCATTAACATTTTGACCACGAAGGCTGAGCGATCCAGCATACAGAACATCCAAAACTTCTCCAGATGAATCCAACATCACAAAAGTTGTTGCTGGCTTTCCAGGGCCCCAACAACAAGCCATAACCCTGGGTGCAGCTTCCTCATCAGAATTAGCATCATTTTCTTTTCGTTGATACGGTGACAAAGAAACTTTGTCCCACAAAAGCTTTCCATAATCCCAGAGCAACCAGTTTTTTGCTCTACTAGTCAACAGGGATCTTGCTTCCTTCTCCATTGAAGGTAGAAGAAAATTAGAAAATGCGTCTTTAAGGATCAGTTTCCTCTGCTCATTCCACAATTGAGCAGATTTACTCACACCATCACTCAGATAATAATCATTAGAGTCACTTATTAACTTATCAAGTATTGGTTCTGGTAGCTTGATGGTAACTTTCAGGAGCTTCTCCTCTTCAGCCTTTTGAATTAGAAGCCACTGTGCATCCTCAAATCGTGAAACCGGCTTGTCCCGCAACCACTTAACTTCTGCAAACTGGTGGAAAGAATCAATTGCCACATTTCCATCAGGTGTAGGGCTTGTTGACACCACAGCATTATCCATAAAGATACTACGAACATGTTTACGTACACATGGTTCACAGCTAATCTCAACAGCAGCCTGGTAAGTGAAGTAAAAAAATAATAAGTATACTAAAGAATGAAGATCTTAGAATTATGCAAATTATGGCAAATATCAGAGATCTATCAGTATACCATGTGCCTAGCACCTCTGAGCACAGTCTGGGGAGTCTCAAACATCGCACAGGTGAAAATGGAAGCCATTTCTTCTGGCGTTTCCTTTGCATCCTCCAATTCATCCATTCTCTGCAATGAAATTTAAAATCCCTCTCAATCTCCCAGTTTAAAACAAGCACGGTCAGAAGGAAAAACAAACCTACCATTTTTTCCAGAGAGATCTGCAAACCAAACTGCTCAGAGCTATAGCCAAACTTGCTCGCAACCTCCCATAAGCCAGCCTTACTGCAAATGCTATACTGTGATTTCCTCTTTGGCCTCTTGAATTGTCCTTCATCGGCACCAGCCTCACCCGCAGGGAAGTGCAAATTAAATTTTGAATCAACATCGTCAACCTCTCTTTCAGAATCAGCTGCCTTAAGCGACTTTGTAATTGAATCAAAAAGCTGCCTGTTCAAATTAAGTCGTGTCTCATCATAAACTCTTCGTGACTCTTCATCAAAGCGCTTGTTGTAGTATGTCTCAAGGGCACTCTTCCTTTTCTGAAGAAGAAGCCACTTTTTATCCAAGTCCAGGATTGTCCAAAGAACCTGAAGCAAACCATTTCGTAACATATCTAAATAAACTTCTCAGGTACAAAAGATCAACATTAAAAATCTAATATGCATGATGAATCTCTATTATCTACCTTATGCCACCTTAGTCTAGGTTTTTGGTTAGGATCATCTAAGCTCTCAATGTCAGATGATTGATCAGGATCCTTCAATAGGCTCAAAATCTCCTCCTTCCGGTACATAGCAATAAATGGAACCTAATGATAGAGCAGAATGAATTATTACTCAAACTTTAGAGTTCCACTGCACATAGAGAATTAAGCACCGCTTAGTAAAGAAACTTACATCTAACTTCTGTACATGCATTAATTCCAGAAATCTTGCAATGTCATCCTTGATTACTGATAGTTCATTCAGCTCCTCAGTTGTTGTGCCTCTCTTGTTAAGCAGAGGCACCGCACCAGAGACGAGCTGACTATATATCCAGTCTCTCTCTTCTGCTATACTCAACTCATCTGTCGATGGAGGACCAGTACTTTCCTCGGAAACCTATAAAGAACAGGGAAAGCCGAAGCATTATAATCATGACAGCAGTATTGAAAACCAGGAAGCTAAGTATTCTTCAGAAATATTGAAAACCTGCATTCTTTCGGGGATATCTATTTCCCTAATCAGGTCATCCTTTTCAGTCATGTACTTCTCAGAAAGAATAACAGGTTCAAATTCATCTTCAAGCCTCCCTCCACCAGATTCTTCGTGCCTTCCCCTCATTGCTAAACTTCTCTGGCGACGAGTCAGAATTTCATCAGCATCACCAAATATGTCATGCGCTTCCTGGAGAGCCGATGATGAGATCCCAGGGGTTTTCCTAATCTTTTTGGGCTTCTTCTTTCTGCATTACAAAATAGTTCAGAGAATCAACACATAAAGCTATGTCTCATAGACGTCCAAGATGTAAAATGTACCTGACTGGAGCTCCATGCTCATCAACTTCTTCTTCGTCAACAATGAAATCAGCCATCTCATCCTCTTCCCCAATGTCTGCATCCTCTTCTTCCAGCTGTTCATCCTCAGCAATATCCTCAAGTGGTTGTCCTAGAGTATTACAGACGTATCCAGAAAAATTGTTAGCAAACAGAAAATACTAACAATATAAATGACATTTTGAATGAAATTTACCATCATCATCACCAAACAAGCTGCGTTTAAGCTTCTCCTCTGCTGAACGCCCTCCCTTTCCACTTCCAGTAAACTCCTCTTCATCAGAAAACCCAGAGGTGTCTTCCTCTGTATCCCTCCGGGCCTTTTTCAGTCGCTTAAACTTCTTGCTCTCCTAATCATTTAACCAAAATAATAATAATAATAATAATAATAATAATTAATAAATTCTGGTTTGACATAACCAACCCTAAATTTCACAAAAAGCACCAAAGAATGCATGCATAAAACGTACAAGTTTTGGACGAGGAACGGATATATTGCTTTCCTGAAGAAGCTCATAGTCATCCTCATCAAGCACATATTCTGACTCCCTATTATAGGTTCGATCAATGTTTACATTGTCACGCTACAGTTATTTTACTGCAAACATAAATAAAAACAAAAAAGTGACCCCAATTTATGAACAAATTACCTTTTCTTTCTTTTCTTCTTCTTCTGCTTTTCCTCGCCACTATCAGCTCTATCTTCTTCCTCGTCGTCCCCTTCTTCCTCGACATCATCCACTATAAACCCATCCTTCTCATATTCATCCTGCCCTTCTTCTGGTCAGAAACACTAAGATTGTAAATTTTCCAGAACAGATGTTAAAATAGCACAGCACAGAATAAAACCCCGCAAAAATTAAATCGGCTATAATTTCAACTAAAATAACATAAAAGAAGGCACACTTAAAATCCAGAAACCAATAGACAGAAAAAACCTAAAAATTTGCAAATTTAATCGTGTACGAGAGAAACCCGTATAATGACTCGATCAAAATTGCAATTTCCAGCTAAGATCGAAGCCCCCAAACCACACATTCAACCAAAATAAAGGGAAAAATTAACACAATGTAAATATAAAAATTTCGAAAGAAAAGGGCAAAATCATGGCGTCTGTACCATCTTCATCTTCCTCATCATCGTCATCACGGCCATCCAGTCGGTCTCTATTAGGTTCATTATCTCTCTCTTCTTCGTACACTTCGACCTCATCTGCGTTCACCACAAATATGTCTATTACACATAAATTTCCCATTTTTCGAGCATTAAAATTTTTTTAAAAAAAATCTAGCATTTTGAACACCGAAATACGAGTATTTGTGCAACGATTTTACCTTCGTCGTCGGAAATCACGGTTTTCCCAGCCATTTCCGTAAACTGCTTAAAATGAACAACTTAGGCAAAACGTAACCCTAGAAACACATATACAATTCGCAAAACACCCACTCAGCGTGTGAAAATCTTGAGATGAAACCCTAAGTTCAGAGGGGTCTCTAAAACTCCCCACCACGCGGCAAACAGAGAAGTGATATTTGTACGCAGTATTTCTCGTACTTTTGGAGTATTTATATTATTGGAATAGAAATTGCAAGATGTAAATATGACGAAGGGTTTGATTCTGTACAGGCCAGAGGGTTACGACTGGTGACGTTTTCGCATATTATTGGCTTAGAGGGAGATGAAATTACTATAGTGCTCCTAGAGTGAAGAGTATATTAGCGGCAAAATTTATAAATTATGGCCCGTTTGAACTACATTATTTTTTTTTTATTCTCATTTTTTTACTTATTTTTAATAAAATAATATTTTTCATCACATCAATAATATTTTCTTTTTTTTCAACCACATAATCTATTATTCCAAAATACATTCTTTCAAAATAATGTGGCTCAAACACATCATATTTGCATATTGAGATGAAACTTCATTTTTAATCCGACGTTACATTGAATCCACAATTATTATATATTTATTTATTATTATCTATTATATTAAATCTTCCCGAAGGCTAAATTTTAAGTAAGTTGATCAAATATACTTTTTATTCACAATTTAACCCGATATACGCGGAGCTATTGCCTCGACTGGGGCAGGAATTACCCCATAACCGGGTAAACGAGGCGAGGACCATTGTCTCGAAGCGGTGCAGGAAACATTGTTTCCACTCCTTACCCATTCCATTTAAAATTAATTTCGAATTTAAATATTTTATCAAACAAAAATAAAAATATTTATCATCATTTTTAAAGTGAACATGAATTACTCTTAACAAATTGGGAAAAAAAGTAATAATATATACTAACTAAAAATATAAAAAAATAAAAGCAAAACTAAAATAAAGAATAACAAAAAAGAAACGAGACGATAAATGGGACATGAGACCTACTGCACCTCATCCCACTTTAATCGAGTATGAGGACGGGGTAAGATGACAAAAATATCCGACGAGATAGAGATAATAATGATCGACCCGTCACATACCTGTTCCATTGTCATTCTTATTCGCTTAGTTCGAACTTTTATTTACGTTTGTAATAAAATAAGATATTATGTTTTCACGCTTATTTTAAATTATACATTTTCGAAAAATAAAAATAGTTTTCAATTTTTTTAGGAACTTTTTCCTACTTTTTATCTAGACTAGATGCTCTCTGAAAAATAACTCTCACTCGAGCACTACATGAAAATATATGGAATGAACGTTGTTTCAATATGCATATTAAAAAAAAAAAAAAAAAAAA